>SNQJ01S0026488.1:37047-70559 GCA_010110895.2 Picea sitchensis | reverse complement strand
AAATTTGATTTCTCAACAATATAATAAATTTAAATGATCAATTTAAATTTAAAAATTAAAATTAAGTTGAAGATGACGACGACGATGATTAATTTCCACTCAGATCAATTGATTTATTGCACCTTAAGAATGCAAGAGATTACTTCAATTTCTTTAAAATTTTATTTCTATTCTCAAAAAGCATTGAAATATATCACCATAGTTTTGATGACTGAGGAGGTTAGGAAGATCGGTAATGTGGCAGATATTTTTAAATTGGGATCTAATATGGGTATTGGGATCTTCTACCTGCTTAGTGTCACAAAGGTGACAAATTCTCTCATCCCATGGCGTTTTGGGAGTTGTCCAACATTGATTTTAGCAATGCTGATTTTCTTCTTTAGCACTTTTAATATAAATTATAATTATTCTATTATTTTTTTATTTTCTAAATATTTTTAAAATATCATAACTTTTAAAATATTTTATTAAACATACTAATAATATATTATTTCTTTTATACAAATGTGATTATTAATTATTGTTGGTTTTTTTTAATGTATTTTTAATGTTAAGAGACTTAAACAATTTAATTAATTTTTTGATAAATTTGTTGCATAAATACCAATGAACTCAAGGTTGGTTTGTCTTGGTTATTTAACACATGTGTTACATACCAAATTGGTCTCAATGGATGCTAATAGGATACTTTACTTTAGCCTTTTATGTCCAAAATATATTCTTTTGTATTGTGTTTCCCTATTGTTAGGAGATAAACAAATAGATTTTTGACTAATTTTGAAAGTAACATGTGCACATGTTCCATCTCTCTATAGTCCAAATTCCATCCAATTATGATTTCATATAGCGATGATATGGGAGAAATACCATCAATCCCGCCTTCCATTGTCCTCTTGATTATGCATATGTTATGTGGCATTAGCCCTTTTTATTTGTTGTTTTTTTGTTGGGATGAACTTGGTTAAAGGGGATAAAGTTGATTGTACTGATATTTGAATGTCAGTGACCAATTTAAGAGTCTTTTGGTTCAAACAAAGCTATTTTATGGAGAAAATGAAGAATCTTCCTACTTCCTCCTTGAGATGAATTACCCTAATTCTCGATGGAAGTGGAATAAATCGTACTCTCTCTAGACTCAATCTACCAAGAAGCACTTCTTATTGAAATGTTTGACTCATTGTGTAACACCCCCACTACCAAACCCAACAAAATTTTCTGATACCCATTTAAACTAAATGCATATGACAAGATAAAAACTTATGCAACTAGAAAAAATATTTAAAAACATGAATTTAGTTTATTAAACATGCACAATAGTCATTAATTCATTCAAAAATCAGAGTAAACACACACAACAACTAAAACACATGGATAAAAATAGTGAATATAGATAAAATACTTAACATGTTAAAAAAATGTGCATTTTCCAGTGGTCTTGTCGTTGAATATTCCTTTGATTTGAATTTGGTCTTTGTTTTCTTTCCTCGTCGACAATGCTTGCATAAAGTGTTGGTTGGTTTCAGGATCTGGGGTATTTCTCTGACTGCTTCTCTTTTGCTAACTTTGACAAGGTTATCAAAATGTATGTGACCCATTATTCTGTGCCATTGCCAACTTTCATCTTCCTTTCTTGGACAACACTTTGCATTTCCAATTTCACTTAATGCATATATGTTGCTTGAATTTCTCGTAGTCGTAGCAATCAATTTTCCTGAACCTTCTTTTCTTATCTCACACTTTTTTGAATCGAAAGTAACTTTATGACCTTGGTCACACATTTGACTCGCACTTAGAATATTATGTTTCATATCTTCTACTAGTAGAAAATTTTCTTCCTTCGTATTCTTGTTCCCAATTCTGATTGTGCCTTTTGCAATGATTTTAGTTGAATCATCATTTATGAACGAGACTGATCCATCTCTTTTCTTTATTAAAGTAAGAAACTTGTCTCTATCACCTGTCATGTGTTTTGAACAACCACTGTCAACATACCAAACATGTTTCTTCTACTTATCTTGTAGAGAGAGTGTGCATTCTTCATTGCTATACCGATTCTGCTTTCTTATCCATGTCCTTTTCTGAGGTTCCTGTCTGTGACTGTTGTTATTTTGTTGTGGTTATCTAGGAGGGACTGCCATTCTACAATCTTTGTCCATGTGTCCAAAGTTGTTACATTTGTAACATTTCAACCTGTTGTAACTTATTCTCTATGTTTCACTAGGCCTTCTTGGATAACCCTTTTGTGAATGACTTTCAAAGTTGTTTATGTTCATGTTGTTAGCTCTGCAATTCACAACTTTATGTCCAAAATTATTACATGCATAACATAAACCAAAAGGGATAGTTTGATACCTGGGAGTTAAAGATATTTTGAAAGGAGGTACTCTTATGAATTCTTCTTCTTCCTGAGGCCTATCTGTCAGTTGGCGATTCTGAAATATGAATATTCTCGGTGGAGGAGTGTCTTTGTAATCTTCCTTGTAGATCTTTCTATCCCCTTTGATTGTTTCTGCATAGCTTTTTGGATATGTTTCTTTCTCTGTTGTTTTGGATCTTGATCCCTTTTGTGTCTGATTGTATCTAAGTTTGGACTTGTCATGATGAGGTTTTTGACTGCTGATAATGTCATCCAAAACTTTTGAGTTGTTCTACATATTTTTATTTTGAAGATCCTTTCTTAATGTGACAATCTCTGCTTCCAAATTTCCAATGATCCTGTCTTTTTCTTCTAGTTGTTATTTGAGTGTTTCTTCAATTATTTTATCTTCTTCTATTTGAACCTTCAATTTTTTTATCATTTGTTCTAGTTCTTGAGTGTCTTCTTTCTTGTCTAGTTCCGCTTGCAGTTTCTTGTTTTTCTTATTTTCTATTCTGATAACTTCTATGGCACACATAAATTATTCTCGGTAGTCAACTTCTGCCTCTTTATATTCTTCTTCGGATTCTTCTTTATCAGAGTCTTCTACTGCCATGAATAGAACTCTTTTTGTCTCACTGTCACTGACTTCATCTTCATGTGATGATGAGAGGTCTTCTTTGGTGCATAAGATTTTCTTGAAAACTTTCTTTGTGGTTCTTTTTCCTTTATATGTTTGTTTTATATTTGAGTAACCTTCATATTTCTCTTTTTATTATGAGGACATTTGTTAGAAAAATGACCAATACCATCACAATTAAAAAAAAATCAAAGGAAGCTTACCGCTAAACCTGTCGTTTGTTCCCTTGTTCAATCTTTTGACAAAGTTGGCCGCTTCTTCATCATCTTCTGATACATCACTGTTGTTGCTAAGTTATTTTTCTTTTTGCTTGGACTTTTTGGATTCTTTGAAGGATACTTCTTTTGTATCTGGATTTTCCTGTTCAGTTCTCATTTCATATGCTCTAAAGATTCCATGTAATTTGTCCATGCTTATTGAGTTCATATATGCTCTTTCTTCTAGTGTTGATATCTTAGGGTCAAATCTCATTGGAAGAGATCTTAGTACCTTTTGAAAAATTACATATTCTTTGATTTCTTCTCTCAATCCTATGATTGCATATACTGTTTCATCAACTCGTAAAAAGTAAGCTGCAATATTCTCATCTTCCTTCATCTTAAGTTGTTTGAACTGACCTCTGTAAGTTTGAAGCTTTGTTTCTTTGACTTTTGAATCTCCTTCATAAATATTTCGAAGTTTGTCCCAAATCTGTTTAGCGGAGTTATAATGTGAAACTTTGGTGATTATTGTTTCAATAAGACCATTCAAAAGTGCATTTAAGGATTTGGAATTATTTTGATCGAATTTCACTGCTTTGTCATTTATTGGTGGAATTGTCGGTACTATGTATCCATCTACAATTGATTGTCAAATTTCAAATCCCTATGCATGTATATATGTCTTCATCCTTATGCTCCAAAATGCATACTTATGTCCATCAAACTGTGGTATTCCATTTTTATACAAGTTGTTTCTCTCCATGATCTTCCTTTTAGTGGTTAGACTGATTTCTGAAGGAACCTCCTCTGATACCAATTGTTGGATTACTGAGAGGGGGGGTGAATCAGTAATAGAACAATTTAATCCTTTTTAACCATATAATGCAAGTGTTGTATCTATGTATCATTGTCATCCAATAATTGCAGAGTAAATAAACAATGAACAAATGAGAAATCATACAGACACACGGTACACCAGTATTTTTGCATGGAAACCCAAAGAGGGAGAAAATGATGGAATACTTTTTCTTATATGTCTTGAAGAATTACATTCATTGGAAGCACCAAATTCCTTTGTTTTTCAGCTGCAACTGGAAGGAGGCTCCAACCCCCTAGTTTCTTAGGCTACAACCTGAGGGAAGCTCCAACTCCCCAATTCTTTGGCTACAACCAGAAGGAGGCTGCAACCCCCTAAGTTCTCCGGCTACAACCAGAAGGTGACTACAAACACATTTCCTTGCTCCATCCAACCACCCTGAAATATAAATTCCAAATGTATAAAACCTGTCAATGTCACTGAATCAACCACTACTATTGTCAACCTGTCACTGTCAACCTGTACCAATAACATGTAACAACATGTACCAATCAACCTGCACCAAACAACCTGTACCAATAACCTAAACCAACATGTACCATGCATCAACCTTGACTCATCAATATGTACCAACATCATCAACTATACACCTCATGTATGTGCTAACTCATCAACTACTTGTCTCAACCATGTACCCAACATGTACCTCAACCATATACCAAAGACATACACCNACCATATACAAAAGACATACACCACTATAACCATCAAAAGTTATCTAAAAATTCATCACTCTATCCATAAACCAAATACAATAAACCCTTACATCAAACCATGTGCCACAACCTCACTGTTATGTAACCTCAAGCTAAACCAACAACTTCAGCAACACATCACAACCAAAAGACCAATACCCATATGCCAAATACCAACAAAAAAATACCAATTGTATCTCTCAACAAATCTGATATATGCAACAATACTGAACATCCAATACCATCTCAAGAGATAAACCCTATCTCACAAAACATACCTCAAAAAAGATGTGCCATATCTCTTACAAATAGACCCCAACCATGTTGTTGCTGCAATTTTTCTGCTGCACTTTTTCTGTCGCGATTTTCCTGCCGCACTTTTTTTGTCGTGATTTTTTTGCCGCACTTTTTTTGTCGCACTTTTTTTGCCGGGATTTTTCTACCGCAATTATTCTACCATGATTTTTCTATCACAATTTTTCTGTCGCACTTTTTCTACCACGATTTTTCGGCCGCGATTTTTCTACTGCGATTTTTCTACCGCACTTTTCCTGCTGCACTTTTCCTGCCGCACTTTTTCTACCGCACTTTTCCTACCACACTTTTTTTGCTGCAAATTTTCTCTATCAATAATACCTGCCCAAATAACCTTTCAAAAAATAGATATTCAATGATATTCAAGTGTGATTAAATGAGAGAGATTTCCCTCTTATTTATACTTTCATGTAGCATTACACTTTCCTTATTTTAGGGAGTTCTTCATTTACTTTATTATTTAAATAATTTCTTTTTCAAACACTTGACTTTTGGGGGCTTCTATATGACTCATGAGGGTTCTTCAACTTCATATGGCCATAACTCTCTAACCGTGAGGAGTTGTGTGATGTTCCACATATCACCAGAAATAGAATGAAAAGAACTATCCATCTAGGATAGTTTCACTGACAAATTAACTGAACTTCATCTCATTATTCCATAATTAAGCATGGGTTCTCTAACCATACTTCTAGGATAACTCAATCCGCAAAGCATCTTCCCGTGAGGTCTTTCACCATAAGGGGACCACTTTGGAGTTCATCCATTTGTACTTCTTATCAACCACGACAAGACAATCATGAGTCATCTTTCATCAAACAAACTTGGGTCCATTTCCCAAACCTTTGTGCTACTGGGATTTGTTTAAGGTTTGACATCAATGACAACCAACCTTAATCAACAAATGCATCACTGGATTCTTTGAAATACTGATAGCACTGGTGTTATCACAAAATATCAGAATGGGCTCATCATGATCCACTTGTATATCCTGCAAAGTTTGTTTCATCCAGAGGACCTAAGTACAACACACTTTTGCTACAATATATTCTTCTTTTGTTGTATACAATGATATTGATAATTGTTTCTTGCTCAACTATGATACTAGACACTCACCCAAATAGAAATCGGCTCCACTTGTACTTCTTCTGTCATTAATGCTTCCAACACAATCTACATCTGTATAAGCAAATATAGATAGTTCATTTCCTTTTGGATAGCATAACCCATAGTCTTATGTTTCTTTGAGATATCTGAATATTCTGTTTACTACCATAACATGTGTTCCTTTGGTCCTTCTTGAAATCTTGCTACCTCTCCAACTACTTGTATCACTTCCAGTCTTGTTGATGTCACATAGAGAAAGCTACCAATCATTGATCTGTAGAGTCTCTGATCTACATCCTTGGATTCATCTTCTTTGCTCAACTTGCAACCGGTTTGCATAGGAGTACTTATGGGCTTACAATATTCCATTCCAAACATTTTTATCATGTCTTTGATATAATTGGTCTATGAAATAAATATACATGTATCATACAGATATATCTGAAGTCCCAAAAAGAAAGTCAACTCACCAAGCAAAGTCATTTTGAACTCATTCTGCATGTCTTTAGCAAACCTATGAGTCATCCTGTCATCATCGCTTCCAAAAATAATGTTGTCAACTTAAACTTTAATTATTAGTATGCTATCCTGATCTACCTTTATGTAGAGATTACTTTCTGCATTGCCTTTCCTGAACCCTTTCTTCTATAAATAATTTTACAACCTTGAGTACCATGCTCTCGGGGCTTGCTTGAGACCATAGAGTGATTTCTTTAACTTGCAAAAATAATCTTCCCTTCCTGCTAGTTGAAATCATTCTAGCTGCTCGATGTAAACTTCTTCTTCTAATTATCCATTTAGGAAATATGATTTGACATCCATCTAGTATACCTTTATCTTCTTCGAACACGCATAAGCCAAGATTAATCTTATTGCTTCATTTCTGGTAAATGGGGAAAAAAATTCTTCAAAGTCTATTCCCTCAACCTGGGCATATCCTTTGCATACTAGCCTTGCTTTATAATTGGCTACATGTCCACTCTCATTCAACTTGTTCTGAAATACTCATTTTGTGTCAATCACATTCTTGTATTTTGGTCTAGGAACCATTTCCCATGTGTCATTCTTCTCTATATGATCCAATTCGTCATCCATAGCCTTGATCCAGTGTTCATCATTTCTAGCCTCTTCAAAACTGCTTGGTTCAAATGTAGATAACAATGCTCGTTGTTGTTGTTCTGCTAAAATTCTTCTTCTTTGGGTTTCAAATCCTGCATCCTTATTCCTAATGATCTATTCTTGTGGATGATTTTTCTGTACTCGCTAGCTAGGTGTCTTAGGAGGTATCTATTGCTTATCTTCCTCTTGTTCTGCTTCTGGTTGCTATTCATCTTCTTCTTCTTCTTCTTATTTTAGATATTCCTCATCATCCTGATCTTATAAGTCTTTGTTTTCTTATTTTTCTTGCCGTACATCTGTCTCATCAATCGTTACATTTATGATTTCCACAATTTTGTTGAGTCTTGGACTAAAGCATTTATATGCCTTACTTTTTCTTGAATACCCAACTAGTATTCCTTTGTCAACTTGGGATTCATATTTTCCAAGCTTTCCATCTTCTCTTTTGATATAACATTTTCTTCCAAATACTATGAAATGCTTCACATTTTCCAGTCTTCCTTTCCATAACTCGTAGGGAGTCTTATCACTATTAATTTTGACCATTCCTTTGTTTAGGATGTGAACTGATGTATGAATTGATTGTGCCCAAATGATGTCACTCAACTTTGAATCTTTTAACATGGTTTTGGCCATTTCCTGTACTATTATGTTCTTCCTTTCAACCACTCCATTTTGTTGTGTCCTGGTTGTCGAGAACTATCTCTTTATTCCATGTTTGACATACAAATACAAGAATTCATTTGATGTAAACTCTTCTCCATTGTCTGATCTCAAACATTTTATTTTTAAATCCATCTCAGTCTCAACCATCTCTTTGTATATATTGAAGTGTTTGAAGGCCTCTAACTTCTTCCTCAGAAAGCAAATTGCAATCATTCTTGTGTAGTCATCAACTAGTAGCATAAAGTATTGTTCTCCATCTAATCCCTTTGTTCTTGTTGGTCCTTATATATCAATGTGTACAATCTCCAATGGTTTTGTTGTGGAGTACTCTTTTGATTTGAACTTGGTCCTCATTTGTTTTCCTTGTAGACAATGATTACATAGAGTATTTGTTAGCTTTGAGATCTCAAGAATTTCTTTCACTGCTTCCTTTCTATTGATTTTGACAAGGTTATCAAATTTTATATGACCTGTCACCCATCCTTCTATGCTAGAGACAAATTTCATTTTCCTTTCCTAAGCAACATTTTTCCTTTCCAATCTCATTCAGGACATATATGTTGTTTGGGGTTCTTCTAGTTGTAGCCACCAATTTTCTTGATCCTTCTTTTCTTATCTCGCATTTGTTTTAGTCAAACAAGAGTTCGTGTCCTTGATCACACATTTAACTTACACTTAGAATATTGGGCTTCATATCTTCTACCAGTGGAACATTTTTTTCCTTGACATCTTCGCTTCCAAGCTTGACTGTGCCTCTTCCTATAATTTTGGTTGAGTTATCATTTCCAAATGAAACTGATGTGTCTCATTCCTTCTTCAAAGTCAGAAACCTATTCTTGTCACCTGTCATATGATTTGAACAACTGTTGTCAACATACCACCCACTTTTCTTGTGTTTCGCTTGTAGAGAAAGTGAGCATTCTTCAATGTTGAATTGATCCTGCTTTCTTCTCCATATCCTTTGTGGTTCCTGTTTATGATTGTTTCTATTCTTCTTCAGTTCCTTTGGAGGAACAATCAGTCTACTTAGTGAACCAAAAATGTTGTGATTTATGTTTTGTGCTTCATGTGACTTTCTAGGATAATTGTTGTTTGAATAACCTTCATAGTTTCTTCTATTCTTGGCATAGGTTCTACATTTTTCATATTTATGACCAAAATTGTTACAAGAATAACATAAACCAAGAAAAATAGTTTGATACCTGGATGTAGTGGATCTTCTGAATGGTGTTGCTCTTCGAAAGCCTTCTTCTTCTTGAGATGTTGCTAATTGTTGGTTTTGCGTTCTGAATATTCTAGGTGGTATAGTTCCTCTGTGATTTTTATTCTTGAGTACCTCTGACTATTTTTGCGTAGGTTCTTACTTCTTCTTCTTGTTCTACTGTCTTGGAGCTTGAACCTTTCTCAGTCTGCATCTGATTGTATCCTAGCCCAGACTTGTCATAGTATGGCCTTTGACTGCTGATGATCTCATCCAATATTTTGGTGGAATTCTGCTACATATCTTTCTTCTGAAGATGTTTTCTTAAGGTAACTATTTCTACTTCCAAGCTTTCAATCATCTTATATTGATCTTTTAACTATTTTCTGAGTGTTTCTTTAATCCTTTTGTCTTCTTCTACCTAAATCTTTAAATTTGTTATTATCTGTTCGATTTCTTCTGAGTTGGAATTTTGAGAACTTTCTTTCTTCTTTAACTTTTCCTTGAGTGACTTGATTTTCTTTCTTTCTTTCCCTAGTTCTTCTAAGGAATTGATTAATTTGGATCTGAGATCGACTTCACCTCCTTCTTAGAATATTCAGAATATTCTTCATCATATTCTACTACCATGAAGAGTACTCTTTCTGAATCATTGTCACTATCATCATCCTTGTACGATGAAGAGATTTCTTCCTTTGAGTAGAAACTTTTCTTGAAGAATTTATTTTTGTTATTTCTCTTGTCTCCCTTTTGATTTTTCGTTTTCTTCTTAGAATATTCTTCTTCATCGCTACATTTATTATTATCATAATGAAATTTAGAATCAAAATGACCAATACCATCACAATTAAAACATTTCAATGTAATTATACCTTTCTATTTGTTAGTTCCTTTTTTTAACTTCCTTACGAAGTTTGCCACTTCTTCATCTTCATTTGAATCATCGCTGCAGATTCAATATGGTTTTGACTTTTGCTTGTTTTGTTTCTTCATCTTCTTGGATGATTTGAACGCTACTTCCTTCATGAATAGGTTCACTTATTTTATCCTCATTTCATAAGATGTGAATATTCCATGTAGCTCATCCATGCTCAAACTGTCAAGATATGTTATTTTTCCAGGGATGCTATCTTAGGCTCAAATCTCATAGATAGAGATCATAGAATCTTTTGAATGACCACCGACTCATCAACTTCTTCTCCTAGTCCTATAATAGTATTCACCATTTCTCCAACTCATAGAAAGTAGGTTTCAATGTCTTCATATTCCTTCATCTTCAGTTTCTCAAACTTGGCTCTAAGGGTTTGAAGCTTAGCTCCCTTGACTTTGGTATCTCCTTTGTAAATATTTTGAAATTTATCCCAAATATACTTTGTGGTCTTGTAATTCATAACTTGACAAATACTGAATCATCCAAACTTCTCATAATGGTTTAGCCTTTGAGTTGTTTTCCCTGAGTTTTTTTCCATCTTTGTTAGTTGGGGGAGTGGTTGGTGTTGCGTATTCATCTACTACTGACCGCAAAAAATCAAATCCTTATGCCTGTAAAAATATTTGCATCCTTTTAATCCAAAAGGAATAGTTTTTTCCATCAAACCTTGGTGCTCCAATCTTGGCATATTCCATGATCTCCTTCCAGTGGTTAAATTGTTTCTTGAAGGACCTGCTATGATACCAATAGTTGGAATACTGAGAGGGGGGGTGAATCAATATGAGTACTTTATTACCAATTTTAACCACAATGTGTATTATTTAAATTTATGAGTAGTGTTCAATAGTTTAACATTAGCATTCAATGTATCATAAATAGTATAAGTCAAACATGAACAATAAGCAACCACAAATACATAGTACACCAAACTTTTATGTGGAAAACCAATGTGGGAGAAAACCATGGATTGTTTCTCTTATATGTCACAAGAAATACATTTATAGAAAGCACCAACTTCCTTATTTTCCAGCTACAACCGGAAGAAGGCTCCAACCCCCTAGTTTTTAGGCTCCAACCTGAAGGAAGCTCCAACTCCTCAATTTTTTTGCACCAACCAGAAGGAGGATACAACCCCTTTTCCTTGCCTCGTCCAACCACCCATAAATATAAATGTTGACAACCTATCACTACCACTGAATCAATCATCCTTTTACTGATCTGTCATTGTCACTACCATGACCTGTCACTTCTGCTATACTTCATCAACTATTACCACTCAAACCCTTATGCCTCAAACCCTCATACAAATATCCACAAGAATGTATTCCAAATCAAATACTCATGAACCACCAAGACATTTATGTGTTGGACTACTACAAAATATAGATCCTACCATACATAATAAACCATACCTATCAACCTGTAGCTTACCTGATGGATTTGATCTTCGGAACTTCAATTTTCTCAATAGACTCATGCCCTGTGCTTTGTAAACTCACAGATGTTCATGCCCCACTTCTTTTGCAACTTGAGGATTTCTTTGCTTCTTTGTGCATTCATGTTTTCCTTCACTGAACCCTTCATATTTATGCTCTTCTTTGAGTCTGCAAATTGCGAATGTTTGTGCTCTTCCTTCACTGCAACTCACAGATAACTTCAGGCAAAACCCTAGAAAAATAAGCTCAACTTCCTCCCTTCGGTTCCTGCAACTTCTCTCTTCACTGAACTTCGCTACCTCGGACTCACTGCTTCAAATCTGTCAATGTACCTTCCCATAACACTTTACAACATATATATTCAATGTGCTCGATAGGTGTTAATAAGAGTCTCTTGAAGTCTTATTTATAATTTTCAAGTGACTTCCTTTAGGGGCTATCTTGTAAATTTTTTACCTCTTTTCCTTATTTTAAGGCTAAACCACACTCTTTTGTTGCAACCAATTTACCCTTAATAAATGACCTGTAACTTCTTGTTGACCTTCTAGGGGCTTCTATATCATTCTTCGGGGTCCTCCAACTTCACAAGGCCATAACCCCTCAAGCATGAGGAACCATGTGACATACCACATATCATAAAAAATGACATGATATGTACTATCCATCCATGAATGAGTTACCTACATTTACACTAGCATTCATGTAATTTTTCCTTAATCTACTAAGGGTTTCATAACCATACCTTCGGGGCTTCTTGAGTATTGACTTCTTCAATGGTCGACATCAATGAAAACCAATCTTTCAATATGTGTCTTGTCATGCATGAGCTAGGTCTAGGAATCCACAAGAAATTGTGTCTTTATTGTCTACTCACAGCCCAAAATAACCCATAGCAAGATAATTTTCTTACAACTATCCCTATCTACCATCTCTCTTCCCCTTCAACCTGTACAATCTAAGGAATGAGATCCCCCTTCTCTGCATGCAGTCCCTCGAGCCATCCCACTTCCCTCTGGGGATTCAACACATGTTGGCTAGGAATCTCTCTTGCTGGGGACTCTAGAGACTTATAACTGCAACTCATTTTCTTTGTTGTAATTTATTATATATAAATCTCTTCTATAGGCCTAAAACCTTTCTTCTTCATGCAATTACAACTCCAGCAAGTTCCCCACAAACCCCACTATGGTTGTCTTCAAGCTCCAACACTCACTCCTCTATGCCTATCCCCAAAAAATGGTTGTAAAAACTATATACAATACCCATTCAAATTTACCTTTTACCCATGTACATTGAATCTCACAGTCCCCAATGTTGATTATACTCAGCTCCATGCTCTCAATAAATTATGTGAGGTGAATTTTCACACCAAACCTCTTACATGTATTCAATGATTGAGACTGTATACACTCAAAAGGAAAATAGAAGGTTCATACAAAATAATAATTTCAGGAAAGTGGGTTGGGATTAATACACATGAATAATCCACCCCTTGGACCCCCCTCTGTTGTGGAAACTTAAGCTCCATGACTCCATTCATGTTTGTCTATAGATGATGATACATTTTATTTCATTATTTTGATATACAATGTTTATGTATTACATTTCTTTGGATCTCGACAGTACATTGTATTTACATTACATCATTAAATCGAGGATTAAAAATGGGGATGTTAGATTCCCCTCACCCTACAATTTGCACCGTCCTTGGTGCACAACATCGTGATAGTACATTGTATTTACATTACATCATTAAACCAAGGATTAAAAATGGGGATGTTAGATTCCCATCCCCCTACAATTTTCACCATCCTTGGTGCACAACATCATACCGGTATACATGTACATAATTTTACATCACAATACCTAATACTTTTGCAAGTTCACAACTCGTACACCAATTCCAACCAACAATCTCTTGTTCCCCTCAACCTACACAACCTAAGGAAGTGTACCCTCTTCTCTGTACCATAGTCTCTCGGGATGTACCACTTCCCTTTCAGGTCTCCATCACAAGTCATACAGGAATTCTATGAGTTGTGTCTTTAGGAAATCCTATTTCCAAAATGGAGAATTGCACACTTATATACAAATGTACATTCAACTTTCTTCAAAATTTTCAAAACAATTGTGAGTACTCTCGCATGGTCTCCTTGTGCGCTCATGTGGCATCTTCAGGACCGTAGCAGGTCCATTCGACCTTTACTATGTCGATGGATTTTTTCTTAAGAACTTTGAATTTCTATTCCATGATGCGCACTAGCTCCACCCGAAATCCCCCTTCATGCTCCACCTAGATCACAGTCCAATCAATCATGTGGTTAGTATCAACCACATATTTCTTCAATAAAGACACATGAAACACATTATGAATTCGCATGGATGCAAACAATGCAAGAATGCATGAAAATGGGATTATCTTCTATATAACTTCAAACAACCCACGTTATCTTGTTGCCAACTTTGGGAAAATTCTCAATCTTAGCGAGCTCATTTTATCCTTTGCTTTTAAAAACATGTGCACACCCACTTTGAATTCTTTATATGTCCTGATTTTATTTTCATAACTCATTTTCCTATCTTGTGCAACCTTTAAATTTTGTCTGATCTTTACCATCTTCTCTTACATTTCCCTTAGCAATTATGGCCCAATAAATACTCTATTTGATGGGTTATCCAAACTCACTGCCATGTTGCATTTCCTTCCATACAAGGCGTCAAAATGGCTCATCTTCAATGATTCTTGATACCCATTATTGTAAGAAAATTCAACCAAATGAAAATAGTCTTCCCACTTGGAAGGTTTGTCCATTACATACATTCTCAAAATATCTTCAATTATCTGGTTGGTCCTCTATGTCTGCCCATCCAACTCTGGATAATATGTTGTACTGAAATTCAAATTAGTCCCAAATCCCTTAAACACCACCTTCCAAAAATTAGAAGTGAAAATGGGATCTATGTCTGACACTATTTCATTAGGCACAACATGTAGCTTGGAAATTTCCTTCATGTAAATCTATGCAATATGAACAATACATGTTAATGGATGCAACATGCATTTCTTTCAACCTCCTCCTGAGTGCATCAACCCTTTTATTCTCTTTTCCCTTGATGTCCGTAGTCATATTCACTAAATAAATTCCATGCATCTAGTTTGTTTGGCGTTTAGTGTTGGCTTCTCAAACAAGTGTTTTAGACGACTATGATCTGTCTCCAACTCAAATTTTCTTCCGATGAGATAATTCCTCCACATTTTTAAGTCATGAACTATGGATGCCAACTCCAATTCATGGGTAGCATAATTTATTTCATGCTCATTAATATTTATTGACTCATAACATATGACATGCCCATTTTGTGTAAAGAATCCACCAACCCCTTCCTTGCATGCATCTATGTAAACAAAAAAATGTTCATCTAGATCCACAACTTTTAAAATAGGTGCACTGGTCAACAACTCCTTCAAGTGCTAGAAACTTTTCTCACATATGGAAGTCCATTCAAAATTTGTTCCTTTATTTTGCAGTGAAGTGATTGGATGTGGGACCTTGGAGAAACCTTCAAGTAATCTCCTATAGTATCCAGTGAGTCCCATAAAATACCTCAGTTATGAAAAATTATTTGTTGTTAGCCAACTTTTGATTGCTCCATTATTCTTAGGGTCCACCACTATGCCCTCCTCTGAGATGATATGGCACAAATAATGGATTTTCCTTTGATAGAAAGTGCACTTGCTTAACTTGACATACAATTGGTGCTCTCTCAACACCTGTATCACCATCCTCAAATGTTTCTCATGCTCCGCTTGTGTCTTGGATTATATAAGAATATCATCTAAGAAGACAATGATGAATTGGTCACGATAATACACTCCATTCATTAGACACATAAAAGTATCTAGTTCATTTGTCAAGCCAAATGACACCACCACAAACTCATAATGGCCATACCTTGTCTGAAATTATATCTTGTTGGTGTCTTCTTATCTGATTCTCACCTGATGGTAACTTGACCTCATGTCAATATTGAAAAATATCCTTGCTATCTTTAGTTAATAAAAAATATCATTGATACACAATATAGGGTACTTGTTATTTATAGTAACCTTATTAAGTTGTTTGAAGTCAATACAAAACCTCATAGTTCCATCCTTTTTCTTCACAAAGAGAACTCTGGCACCCCAAGGTGACACACTTGGGAATATATACCCCTTCTTCAACAATTCTTCTAGTTGGATTTGCAACTCCTTAAGCTTTGGTGTGCTCATTATATTGGGATTTTTGGACACTCGGGAAGCTTCTAGCATTAATTCAATAGAGAAGTCAATATCTCTTTTTTGGTGGAAATCTTAGAAATTCCCCAAATACATATTCATATTCCTTCAGAATTGGATAGTCTTTGAGACTTGGCTCCTTATCCTTTGCCAGCTCTTCCATATGGGTTCCATATACCTAGCACACTTTTCTAAAACTTGTTTTCAGTTGTAATGATGAAATATATCTAACACATATAGGTCTTGGAATACCTTGCACTATCCTTGAGCTCCCTTCTTCATCAAGGCATGTGAAAGCCTTGTTTTAGTAATCTAGGATAGAACAATGCTTGTCCAACAAATCCATACCAATTAATCAATCATATGAACTAAGAGGTATGATGTTTAAATATTCCTTAGTGCTAACTCCACTCATGTTCACTAGGAAATCCTTGACAATTTAACTATTTTTTCTCTTGGTTCCGCTGGCTAACTTAACCAGCCAAGACTTTTCAATTCTTACATCTCTTGAATTTAAACCTTTAAACTATTTTTAGATCTATATAGCTGTGACTAGCTCTAGAATAAATCAAAATAGCTATGGGATAATTATCAATCTTACCTTCTACCTCAGTCATGTGGGATTGGTATTCTGCGTGTATGTTGTCAAGCGATACACAAATCCTTGGCATGCTCCTATCCACGTCATCCATTGTATCATCTTCCTAAAGGTTATGCACAAACCTCATCCTTTCTCCCTCATGAGGACAATCCTTATACAAGTGGTCTCCTTCACATCCCCAATACTTTATGGGATACAACCTTGGCCTTTTTCCCAATAAATCTCTCATTTTATGTTCACCTTGTGCTAGTTGACCTTGTTGATATGCTTGAGAGTTGTTTCTAACACAAGAAGGATTGAATCCCTTCTTTCAATGATCCATATTGCATCTCTTCTTGTCATCCCAATCCTTTTGGAAATATGGCCTTCCTTTTTTCTTCTCATACAAATACTTAGTCTTCACCATGGCTTCTTCTAAAGTTCTAGGCTCATCAAATTGGATTGTATATT
The DNA here is from genome assembly GCA_010110895.2 of Picea sitchensis. NCBI lineage: Eukaryota > Viridiplantae > Streptophyta > Pinopsida > Pinales > Pinaceae > Picea > Picea sitchensis. The sequence continues at coordinate 53,689 of SNQJ01S0026488.1, read as the reverse complement.
TGTAAAATGATGGAAACCCACTCAAGAAACTCTATATTTTCACCTTATAATCCCTAATGAAGTCCACATACCTCATAATCTCCAGGAATTTCTTCTCATACTCCTCCATAGTCATATTTCCTAGCTTGAGCTCAAAGAATTCTTGCATCTTCTTGGCATAGTAATGCTTTGATAAGCATTGTTGTTGGAAATATCTCTTGAATTTATTCTAGGAAATTCTCTTTTGATCAATATGCTTGACCTTCTTCAGCTGGTCCCACCACATGGAATCCTTCCCCTGAATATGATATATGGAAACCCTTTCCTCCAGGTTTGATCAGTAATTATGAAGCTCAAAATATTTTCTCATGCCCAAAACTAGGCTTCAACATCTTCTCCATTCCTATGCTCTCCATTAAATGATGGTGTCTTGATCTTATTGAGATCTCCTTGAAAAATATTTGACTCATGCCTCCTCCTCTGATTTATGACATGGGGCACACTTGGGTTGCTCTCTGACCCTGAACATGCATGTGCTCTTATGGTTGAGTGTCCTAGTGAATTATGAGGTCTACTAACACTCCTTGATTTCCTATATCATCCATGGTCATTCCTCCTATCTCGAGACTTGGATGTTTCTATTTACCTTGCACCAGATGCTTGTTTAGTGCCAGGATATGTATTGACTTTCTATTGCAACATATTCAAAATTTGTAGCATCTACGTGTTAATTTTATTATGCCCCTCTTGAGATCTTATCAACCTTTCATTGTCTTATCTACAGGTCTATGCTTCTTTCTGCAAACTTCTCATAGTCTCAACTAGCTCCACTGACTCCACCCTACTTCTACATCCATTGGACTTAGTCTCTGCATTTTCTGATGTGTAAACCTTGAATCTCATCTTCATGGTTGTAAGATACTTGGGCATCGCTCATATCTCTAGTACTCATATAGGAACCAAATCAATTTTCTCGTTTCTCTAATTCTGCAAGAAATGTGTACGCAACAATTATTGTTAGAATTATGCATATTGTAAAATTGTTATTAATTAAGCTACAAGCCCTTATTTTCCTTAATGTTTTGAAGAAAAATGGTAAACTAATCAAAATTCTGAGATTTCAAACATATTCCCTTCTAAATTATCTCTATCATGATTGTACTTATGTCTCAATCTGATTTATGAGTTGAAAGTTATGGCTCTCTAAAATCAACAGTTTCACCAACTTTTTGCACTTGCTTCACTAGTACCAATAATCTCAAGGGATAACTTATGCCTCTTATATAATGAAATATGGTGAGAACTAGGGAAATTTTTACAACGAGTGTTGATATTATTCTTGATTGTGAATACACATAAACTTTTATATTAAGGATCCGATGCTCCATCCAACTTCTGCATCAATCTAGATTTGACAACTTTTCCCTTTTGCATTTCCTCTAGAATTGGAATTTTTAGCCAAAAATGACTATATCACAAATGGAGCAAAATTGGAAAAAAAATCCCTCAAGACAAAGTTATCTTTATTGATGAGTAAGTAAAATATCAGCTAAATAATGTTTTTGGATTGGTGATCTGGGGTCCCTTTTCCTCCTCTAAAGATTTCAAAAATCCCCCAAAATTTCCCAAGAATAGTGGATTTTTCCCTGTTTCAACATCTCCACTCCAAAATCTTTTGCATTTTGCTAGATTCTCAATTGTATATTTTCATGCCTAATTTTTGTACTCCTTATTAAAATTTCACCTTTATTTGGGCCCCAGTTACTGAGCACAACCTAGATATTTAAAAACCATTATTTTACGTTTTCTAGAAAATATAAGAAAAAATGGCCCCTCTAATTTTCATCTAATTTGCATCTAATTCTCATCCTTTATCACCGCAGACGTACCCTCTAATTTTCATCTAATTCCGAGTTTTTCTGCTCCTCTTATGGCCAAAACAAGTTTTTGGCTCCAGAATTTTTGTAATGTTGTCTATTTTCTCCTTCCCTTTCCTCCTCGTCTTCTTCTTCTCTCCTTCTCTCCTCTTCTGTCTTTTTATTTCTCTTCTCTTCTCTTGTCCTTCTTTTCTTCTTTATTTTCCCTGTATTGGTGAGTTGGAATCTTTCTTCCCTGTCGATACATGCTCCTTTATCATCGATCAAAGATCTTTCTCTATTGTCGATACATGCCCTTGATCGACAATCAAATATGTTTCCCTCACAATGATACACTCCATTTATAGACGATCAAATATCTTATTTTCTCGTCGATACACTCTCTTTATGGACGATCAAATATCTTTGTCTTCGCTAACATTTCATCGCCCAAAATACTTTTCTTTGTCAAAGTTTCGACACCTAAATGTCTTTCCTTTGTCGATATTTCAACACCCAGAAGAATTTTCTTCACCGACCTTTTGGCACCCAAAATACTTCTCTTCATCGACATTTTGGTGCCCAAATGTCTTTCCTTAGTTGATGTTTCAGTTCCCACAAGAATTTTCTTTGTCAACGTTTTGGTGCCCAAAATAATTTTATTTGTTGACGTTTCGGCACCCAAATGCATTTCCTTCACTGACACTCTCTGTATCAACCAAAAAGAAACGTTTTGACACTTAGTTGATTTTTTGTGTTTTTGAGCTTGTTGCGACTATCGTAGAAAATGCCCGACTCGACCATCTAAGCCAAATTCAGTCATTTAGGGGCCAAATTGACCCGCATAGACAACCATCACACACACACACACACACAATAAAAAACTTGGGACCTTGAACCCAATTCCTCATGTTAGGCAAAACCAAATTTTCACCCAACTCTACACACAGACTGAAGTTCCGCCCTACTGTAGTAGACCCAGAAAATCTTGGTGTTGCAACCAGAGCTCTAATACCACTCCGTAGCACCCCCATTACTAAAACCAACAAAATTTTATGATACATATTTAAACTAAATGCATACAATAATATAAAAACATATGCAACTAGCATAAATATTTAAAAACATGAATGTAGTGTATTAAACATGCACAACAATCATTAATTCACAAAAAAATCAAAGTAAACAAACACAACAACTAAAAACCATGAATAAAAATAGTGAATAGAGATAAAACACTTATCTTGTTAAGAAAATATGCAACCAACTGCAGAGGACATATGTTCCACCCAACCATTGTAACACCCCAGTTTTTTATCCCTATGAACTAGAATGTGTTATGTGAATATGACTTAGGATTGTGAGCCGGTAAAGTTGAAAAGGGGTTGGAGTGCCTAGAAAATGTAATACATCTATATGTATTATAAAATACATTGTTGGCTGCAAGATGGACAAGGACAAGATATAGGGGGATATGATTCCACGAGAGAGGGGGCTTAAGGGGCTAAGCCTTTTATTTTATTTACCCATAATTGATTTTATGAAGAAAAGTGGTTACATGAGCTTCTTGGAAAGGTCATGTGGTTCTTGATTTCCAAGTAATTATATAAAACACTCTTTGGGATATTTAGGGGTTCAATTCCTTTCACTCTTTCTTTTGGGGGGGTTCACTTGCTCTTCTCCATTCACTCTTACACTCTTCTCATTCTTTCATTCTTGGTTCCTCATTTTTGTTAATTCATGTGCTCTTGGTCTGAGCATGGAAATGAATGGTTGGAAGAGAAGATCTGTTGCAAGATGGTTGTAATAAATTATTGATCATTCCAGGTGGGAATCGATGCCTCTGGGCATGAGATTAATGCTAGTTCTGAAAGAACTGTCCACAACTGAGAATCCTTACAATTTCCAGCAGGGATATTTCCTGACCAGTAGCACTAGATCCCTGGACAAAAATGGAATAGCCCAAGGGACTGCATGGCAGAGAAAGGGGTTCACTTCTTTGGGTTGTGCAAGCTGAAGGGGAAAGAGAGATGGAAATTAGGATTTTTTGTGTGGTTGGGAAAACCTGAGATCTTATTAACCAAATGTTGTTTGTTTTAGATTTGTCCTAGGACCCGTCCTTGTGGATTCATAGCCTTGGCTTGAGGGTGACCTGCTGTTGAGAATCAGAACAATAGTTTCTATGGTTGGGAGGAACATCCTTGGTTTATAGACAGTTGGTGATGGTTTAATTAAAGATAAGTTATCTCTGTGTTTTTTGTATGTTTATATTCCGCTGTGTATTATTATTATTATCTCTGAGATATGTATTTAGAATGTGCTTGCTTGTTGGTTATTTTTGTGCATGGCACGTTGTTCCCTTCTTGGATGGTTTGGCATGAATCTTGATTATAGCATGTGTGGTTATTGCAATCTTTCATGCTTGATTTTCGAATTATTTTCTATCAGAATTTGAAATTGGTTTCGAAGTGAGTTCTTGAGGTAGTGTGCCCAGCCTGTGGGTGGTCGGGTACATTATAGATTGGTATCAGAGATTTTGGTCAAAACATCGGACTGGTATGGGTCAGAACTATTGGACCTGTTATTCTGTCTAGGAAAATTATTTTCCGTCGATGTCAACCATGGAAAACCTATGCATAAAATATCAAGAGAAATAGTGTTGCAGAAACCATGCAAAAGCTAGAGTGTTGTGCAGACAGAGATCCTTTGTAAAGTATTGTCGAATTGTGATCGTTCCCTTTTGGATTTTGGGATCAATCAAAACCATTGAATCAAGGAGTTCTAGATCTTCATATCGGGAGCTAGGTAAACAATTACTGTCAGATAGAGGGAAGCCATAAGATGGGAGAGATCAAGTCACAACTGTTAGATCCAACTAGTCGATCATTAGTCCTTCATCGAAGCCAAGCGGGAGGTAGAAAACTTTGGAACTTCACCACTTCGAAAATGACTGGAGACTAGGAAAAGATACAAAGTGTTGAAGCCATGAAGTGTCGAATTTGCGAAGTGCTGAAGCCGCGAAGTGCTAAAGCACACTTCGTGAAATTATGCAGGCCATCAGATCTGAAGCGGAGGAATGTGGATCGTCTGTTTGTTTGATGACATGTATTATGCCATATGGTAGGCAATTCAGTGTCTTTTGGACCCCAACATGTCCATTTATGAGTGACACGTGGCACACAACCATGGGTCCACATCACCATAGGTGACATCAATATGCCATGTCATATCCAGGATTATGGCCTCTGGGAATGTCTAGCTTCTTCTACCAGCAAAAGTGTCGAAGGATAGGGTAATGAATTAACACAGACTATCGATCTAAGATCCCTTCAAGAATTTTCTCAACCATTAGATCCAGTAGTGGAAGGATGGGGTAAGTAATTCGATAGGTATAACTCCAGGGGAGTTGAACAACTTGAGAATTGTAATATCCCGGAGTCCCTGAGTGTAGAAGTCCCAAAAAACATAAATCAAGATCAGGTAGGATCCTTCCTAGTTGTTTGATCAAGAAGTGGGAAGAAAAAGTAAGTGGGGAACATTAATTGACAACCATCGATTGCCTACACTTTATGACCACTTCGACAGGTATCACTTCGAGGGAATTGAACGAGTCGAGAGTGGTAATATTTCAAAGTCCCGAAGTGTCGAAGTCCCAAAATGAATAAGAATTGTCCATCCCAACACCAAATTAAGTCGTGATTGTTGATTTCATTGAAGCCTCCAGATGAGTTGGGATCATCCATTCAATGATATATTAAATATCAATTGTTTGATCTATTGGTGGAGATAATATAAGTACTTTGGAGAAGTGTACTTCTGGAAGTATTACTCCAGAATAATGCATGAATGTCGAAGTCCGAAGGACCTAGTTCCAACACCGATCTCATGATAAGGTAAAGGGTTTGATTAGAGGTGGGAAGGGCCTATAAGTAAATAAGCTCACAGAAATTTTCGAATGAGGTCTTGTGTAAGAAAAATAAAGAGAAAAGCGCTAAAGGAATGTCGCTTAGAGTGGATAATCCCGTGGTTTCGAGCCTGAGGTCATAAGAAAAGTGGATTGAAGGAAGCACCTATGCAAAAATTGAATTTTGTACCAGTTTAAAGTGCCTATGGAATAATTTGACAAGAATGGAACACAACCATTCCATTGCTGCTACAAGATCATGTTTGCACAGAAAGGATGAAAGTGACATTTTCAGGAAGCCATAACTTTCAACTCAGAAATCGAATCAGGGCAAGAGTATAGTCCTTGGAAATATGATTAAGACGATAATGAACCAAAATTATTATAATTTGTACAACTATGATATAATTATTCTTGAATTGAGCATAAAAAAGGACATGTAGCATTGTTTGGAATTTGTTTTATAATATGCATAATTCTAACAAAACGGTTTCTTGCAGATTTGACAGAATTAGAGATATAATAAGATCAAGTCAAGACTAGGATCAGATATCAAAGTCATGGAAGCATGACAGAGCTTACATAATTTGGATAAGGAAATAAAGAGCTACGGGGAAAGTAATGAAAAGTGGATAAAGAACTAAAGAAGAGTGAAACTAAAGAATTATTATTCAGCTGCTACAAAATCAGAACAAATTGCAGGTACCAAAAAACAAGAATCCTCACATAGGACATGAAGCTAGCAGGTAAATAATGCCATTAATGGGCATAGAAAGGAAAACTAAGTCTTTGTAGCATTGAAGGAAGAGAGGTGTAGATAGTTGCAAGCTCGATTTGAAAAATAACAAGGAGCTTAGTAGATGAGGTGTGAATAATCTATTTGTTCCAAGCATAGGATCTCTTGGGAAGGATTTTATCGCTATGATTTAGCTACATGTCTAAAAGTACCAGATCAAGAAAGCCAATTTTGATATCAGAGTTCACGGTGGAAGCATGATACCAATGAAAGGAAATTGGAGATAGAATAGTGAAGGTTCTTTCACTTGAAAAATGCCACTGAATGAAAATAGACTTACATTGGGAATGGTATTATATGTGAAAGGTATGGTTTCATAGGGAAATGTTAAATGAAGTAATCTAATGGACAACTAGGAGTAATAATATTGATTCAAGAATGTTGTGGTAGTAGAGTGATGAAATTCTTTAAGCTACTTCATTCCAAAGTTCTTGAATGTTTCATAGATATAAATTTTGGATATGATTGCATAAGAGAAGATGTTGCAAATAGAACACCTCGATTAGATCGCAGAATGGCCAAGTGGAACTTTGTTGGAAAGTGTTCAGACCATGGAACAATAGTGCAGAGGAGCATAGTGGGAGAACACAAGGCAACAAGAATTTGAATAAATTCAAGGAAAACCAACTACAACATAAATACATAAATAATAAGCGAACTAAAACAGAAATGCACTAGAGTGCATGATGCATTGAATGACGTTAGAATACATATGCATTAGTAGGCATGTTGATAGTAAATGTTTGGTGCATATGGATGTGCATTTTTGCCAATGTAGATGCTTGAATATGCATATGACATGCTTGTGGAATTAGAATAGTCTATTCTTAAATGCATGCAATACTGATATTATATTGAGTATGATAAATGATGGATTATGTATTCAGGAAAAATTGATGTAGCATGGTTAAAGAAGTGGATGTTGTTTCTACTACGTATGACTTCCTTCTATGTGAAGTCCCATGAGGGTGGAAGGAATGGTTATCAAAAGGATGGAGGAGGAAGCCTGGGAGCTTCGACAAATACCAAGTGACTAGGTAACATCAAGTAGTTGATAAAAACCATGTAGGTATGCATTATTTGCTTCTATTGTTGAAGGGAATTGAGGTAAGAATTCCATCAGTTAAATTTCCAAAATTTAAATTGATATGTAGTGGTTGAATTCCTAGAGCATGTAAATGTTGTTGATGCTAGAATGCATTCAGATAAAAATTTAGTTGCATATTTTTTTATCATTGGTTATAAGATCATAACGAGGTCAAGTTAGGAGACATACTCTTGATATAACAATAAATATCAATAGATCTATTCATGTGTAAGACCGTGACATGGTTGGATATGGAAGGGATATAGCACTATGTGAGTTCTCAATGGTATCTACTATATAGCTGATGTTTGGACTGCAACCTATTTTTTGACAACGAAGAGGACTTAAGAATTATATTCTTGGTGTTGTGTTTGGGTGAAAAGGAAGGTATCCAAATAGTCAGTCAAGCAGTAGGAAGTTTGTGGATGATGTATTGAGGCATTCGTTAGACCTTCCAAGTCACCTTGGTGAATGCATGACATAGTTATGTGGTATTATGTATTCAATGCATGGATGCATTTTGTAAATTTGGCCATGGGTATTGGCACATCAATTTTTATTTTATTTAGTAATTAATTGTTGCATTATTAAAATCAGGTGGTGTTGAAAATACATAATGATGGATAGATGCATTATATTTAATATGAATACTAGCTGAAGGTGATTGAATTGTTGTTTGTTACAATGTTGAGATCACTTTTTGGAGATGTTGAAAATGTTACAAGTGGTATTACAGAAATTATTGAATGCATTTTGGTGAATGCATGTATACATTATATAACATAGAAATGATTATGCTAACAATTGAAATGATGTGAGTATTGATAACTCATGAAGTTGAAAACACTTTCAGAGCTAATAGATATTGAAACAAGAAAGGTTGTAGGTCAAAGTAGTTACATAATGATAAATTATAGAAAATCTCTATCAAGAGAATGGAGTGATAAGAATATTGAAGGATAGAAGAAAGAAAATATTGGTTGATAATACATGTGTAGAGAATGATGGGTTCATTCCAATTAATAGTTGGATTAATAGAACTGATTGAATTGTAGTTGTAAACAATTCTGAGATCACTTGTTTCCATAAAAATATATATATTTTTTTTGTACATGAGATACTGACAGTTTGTTTGGCTAAGTGAAAGTTGAGAAACTTGCATCTAGAATGGTCTTGGATATGGCAGAGATGTAAGCCATATGAAAGACTAATATCTACAACTACAGAGCCAAACATTATGAGCAGAACATTCATGCCTGGAAATTTTATTTTCCTGTATAAAATAGATTTCAAAAATTAATAGTTACAAATTCTTTTTTTTTTTTGACAAGAACGATTAATGGATTTTAATTAAGAAAGGCAGTGGCAAGCCACTGGTTCTGTTACAACTATGGTAATCCACACTCTACTAGTCGAATACAGTCCTAGAGGCTATACTCACCTTCCAGCGGTGGGAAGTTTTACAAATTTATTTCCAGCAGAGGCTTCTATACAAAATTCCATCCTTGCTGAGAAATTGCAAAACTCCCTTTCATGACTTGAAATGTTGATTTACTTCTCTGGATCTCGCTTCCATTCATTGTTTAGCTGAGCCATTTTTTCCTCCAGCTGGGTGATTCTAGTCTCGAATTCTTTCTTAGGGTCCTCGAGTTCTTTATGGAGTTTGTTGAAATCCTCAGTGATCTCAAATTTTGTGGTGGTAATGTCCCCTTCCAGTGTCTCCAATCTTCTTCCTGCGTCTATGTCTAGATTTTGAAGAAAGTCCAACTGGTAGTTCAACATTTTCTTTAAATTTTCCAGAGTGACATCCATTGTGTTCATCCTTTCTTCAGTGCTTGGCTTGCTTCCTGAGCTGGAAGCCATCTTTTGCGACTTCTTCTCTTCTTCCTGCAACCTTCTGCTGTGCTCAATCCTCTCATAGCTGGGATGAATTCCTTCTTGGATGTCTCTGCATGAAGTTGGTATGGAGGGCTGAGTTCCTCTCCCCGTTTTAAGCTCAGTCTCCTCCCAAATCGAATACCCTAAATGATTCACATGATCTGAAGGGGATGGGTGACCTACTGCTCTATCTCCTCCCCAGAGAAAATCAACGACTGAGTGATGCACTGGGTTGTACCTCCTGCCCACTTGCATTGTCCTGTTGCACTTTGGATTTGCTCAAATCCTTCTTTCATGTCTTTCCCTTTCCAGCTCATGACTTTACTTTTTTTATGGGATTTCTCACTAGAGTCATGGCAGATCCACTATGGACATTGTTCCATTAAGTTGCATGGTTCTAGCAGTCAAGAGGACTCCTTTAGTGGCCTCAGCATCTACTTGCTCGTTTAGGTTTCATAAGACATGGTAAATATTATAAGACTGGAAATTCCCAAGGAGGAGTTGGATTTTCTCCAGGAGGTTATTGAGTTTTTCATTTTTGAGTTTGCTTTAGTGGATTAAGGCTTTGATTAATATTTGGGAGTCCCCAATTATTACCAGATCTTGAATGCTTTGACTGATTGCTTGAATGAGCCCTTGCCAGAGGGCTAGGGCTTCTGCTCTGTTGTTAGTTTCAGTTCCGAGCCCCCAGGCGAAGCTTAGCTTCATTGATCTGGTGGGGCTTTCTAGAATCCCTCCTACACCTGCCAAGCCTGGGATCCCTTTGGAGTCCCCGTCAAAGGACAAAATATGTTTATTTTCCTTTGTCTTCCAGTCTTCAAAATCTTGTTTCTCCTTTCGTATTTCCTAGGCTTCTTGGCCAGAGCTGTTGTCCTTTTTTCCCCCCTGGTCTTAAATTTTAAACTGAGCCAACCATTGTTCCTCTTCCAACTCTAGCACTCTAGAATTATTATTTTGGCAGAAGTAGGGAGCGCTTTCACCAAAATAGGCCTGTATCTTGGTTGCAACTTGGGTTGGACTTCTTTTGAGTTCCTTGAAAAGTCTATTGTTTTGCTCCAGCCATATTTTCCAGAGGATGAATTTGGGGAGGAATCTCCACAGAGTGGAGATTTGGCCTTTTTTCTCAGTCTGGAAAGGGCAGAAGGAATCCCAGTTTTGGAGAAGGTTGCTCGTATCTTGGGGTATGATGACGACACTCTGCAGTCCCAGAGCCAACTGCCAGACTTCCTGCCCCCTTCTTCTTAGGTTTTCTCTCGTTAGAATGCTTCTGTGAGCCAAAGTCCAAATAAACATGTCAATCTTTGGAATGGACTTGGAGGTCCAAATTGCTTTCCAAATTGCTGGGTTTGGAGGGACATTGGGGTGCGTGTTTGTGAGCTGATACCCTGCTCTAGTGGTGTATGTCCCTGAGATCGTTCCCTAACCTCGTTTGTATTTTCCCCTTATTTTGAGTGGGGATTTCCCTTGGACGCGAAGCTTCAGGGAGTTCCAGTCCTCTTCTAGATCAGGGGGGTTGTCAGCAATTCCCCACCTTAGCCACATCTTGTGCTCATCATTCCCCCAAATTGAGATGTCCCAAAGAGTGTTTAAATTTTGAGTGACCATCCATTCTTTGAGTTGATCTAGATCCCGTCTCAACCCAAGGGGAGGATCTCCCATGATTGAGTACTGCCAAATATTGATTTTTTTCCCATTGCCTGGCACCCAAGTGAGATGAGGTCTGAAATGGGGCATAGTCTTCTGACAGAGAGAGAAGAATGGGGAGCCTCTTTTCTCTAGAATTGGGCACTCTATACATCTTTCCCTTAGACCCCTAAAGTACTTTTTCCATAACGTATTTTTACTCCACGTTGGCTTCCCGGTGGTTAGGTTCCAAAGCATCTTTGCCCCTAGCGCCAGATTTTAAACATGTGCATTTTTGAAGTTGAGACCGCCTTCCAGGATTGGTTTAGAGATTTTTTCCCAGTTTATTAGATGTAGCTTTCTCCCTAACTGTTTCCCACCTTCTCATAGGAACCTTCTAAACATTGTTTCAATTTTTTTTTATTATGGAGGCAGGGGCCAGAAGCAAAGAGCTTTGATAGATTGGAATGTTGGCAAGGACGGCCTTGATTAGGACCAGTTTACCTGCCAGATTTAACCAGCTCACTCCCCAGGAAGTTATCTTGTTCTTTATCTTGTCAATCATCAAATCCCAATGTGAGGATCTTGGGGTGGAGTTGAAGATTGGGACTCCCAGATATTTAAAGGCATCCCATTTGGTATAGCCTTCCATTCCAAGTACCCTGACGATCTCCAACATTTCATTTGGCATTATATTCCAACCATAGATCTTGCTTTTAGTAGGGCTTATGAAACTTCCTAAGATTTATGTGTAAGCCGCTAATTCATTCTTGAATTTCCTTGTTGTTTGTAAGCTCGCACCTCCCATTAGCAGAGTGTCATCCACAAATTGGGCATGATTTATGTCTTTTACCCTGGGCGCTATTCTCAAACCATGGAGATTGTTGTGATTCTGGCCGTGCTCTAGTTGGAAGCTCAGTACTGAGGCTTGAATTGCATAGAGGAGGGGAGAGAGGGGGAAGCCTTGTCGGAGTCCTCTAGAAGCATGAAATAATTTAATTACCCTCACATTCACAAGAGGGGCTATCCAAGGTGACCCAATACACGCTTTGATCCAGTTTACAAAAGCTAGGGCGAACCCAAAATTTTCCATGACTTTAAATAAAAAATTATGTCTTACTCTATCAAAAGCATTGGCGAGATCAAGTTTTATTATCATACCTTTGTCTTTCCTTCAGATGCTTGAGTGCAGGGCCTCTTGCACTAGGATGTTTTTATCTACTATGTGTCTTCCTTTGATGAATCCTCCTTGGTTTTCGGGGATGATTATAGGAAGAATTGTTTTGATTCTATTGACTATTATTTTTGTGAGGATTTTATAGCTTGTATTGCAGAGGGAGATTGACCAAAATCTATCGAAGTTGATTGCTCCTTTTTCTTTTAGAATCACTGCCAGGAAGGCCAAATTTGTTCCACCTCCTAGTTTGCTGCAAGTTTGAGATTTCCGGATCAGCTTCATTAGATCTGATTTTATTATATCCCAGCTTTGCTGGTAGAATCTTGTTGTGAAGCCATCTGGGCCTGGGGCTTTGTCAGGATTCATTTGGTCCAGTGCCTCCTTTATTTCTTTTTGAGTAACTTCCTTAGTTAGGTTGTTGTTGATATCTTCCTTGATGAGTTTTGGGATAAGGGAGAGAAGGTACTCTTTGGGGTCTATATCATTCCTTTGTGTTTTAGTATAGAGTTCTTCGAAGGCTTTAGTTGTCACTGCTTTAATGCCTTCCGGATCCGTGATTGTTTGATTTTGAACTTGAATTTTTGTTACTGTTTTAAATTGCTTCCTTGCCTCAACTTGCTTGTGGAAGTAACTCATGTTTCTAGCTCCTGCTTCCAGCCAAAGGCTTCTAGATTTCTATCTCTAATAATTTTTTTCCTCACGACAAGCCTTGTGCCATTTCCTTTGTAGATGGTCTTCTTGTTGCAAGCATTCTTGGGTGATCTCTTGATTTTCCATTTCCAGATGGTGGTTCCCTAGCTGTTTTTGGGCTTCTTAACGAGTTTTAATTGGATTTGCCTAACCTTTTGCCCAAGTTTTTAGCACTGTCTTTAATCTCCTAAGTTTTTCTTCCCACACATAGAAGGACGAGCCTCTTACTGTGCCATTCCAAACTTTGGTCACTAGCTTTAGGAAGTCTTTGTCTTGGGGCCAAGTTGGGCTAAATCTGAAAGGTATGGGCCCATGGTTTATGTCACACGAAATTTCTAAGAGGATGGGCTTGTGATATGACACACTGTGTGGAAGGATCGAAGAGGTGGGAGTGAGGCCCAAAATCAAGAAGGAGCTTTGGACAAGGAATCTATCCACCCTGGCTGCTATATGCCCTAGTCCTATCCTTTTGTTTGTCCATGTGTATTTTCCTTTAGTAGGCTTGATATCTTCTAGATCCCAATCTGAAATTAGATCTTCCACCCACTCTCTTGCTGGGTCTTGCACAATGGAGCCACCTTTTTTTTCATCTAAAGCTAGGGTCACATTTAGATCCCCCCCAATAATGATATTGTCTAGATCATTTTGCAATAAATAGTCTTTTACGGTCTCCCAACACTTTCTTTTTTCCGTTAACAGGTGTGGTACATAGATATTGAAGAGACTTACCAGTTAGCCTGTTTCCTTGTGAAGGAGTTTGGTTTGGATCCAGTGCATGCTCGTTTCAGAGTCGATCAGATCGAACATCATAGTATTCCACAGGGAGCCTAACCCGCCTGAGGCACCTCTTGCACTTTCTTCTATTCCTTGGCTTATTCTCCAAAGGATAGTTGTTGCTTTGAGTAAGTCTTGGTTGTCCATATTGGTCTCCTGGAGGAGTAGGATATCTGATTTTGAGGCTCTTATGATGTCCTTAATTGCTTCTTCTTTCCTTTTGCTTCTGAATCCCCTGCAATTCCAGGAAGTTAGTTTCATTAATTACCTTGGGGGGATGAATGGCCTCCTTGGGAGGCCTTGGAGTTCTTTCTTGTCTGTCTGACATTGATTAGTTTTCTGATTGTTGGTTGTGATCCCTTTATGACATCTTTGTAGGTTTATTTGTCTCTTTCTTCCTTCTTAGATTTCCTACCTCTTCTTGTTTTCTTTGGTGTGGCCAGGGCATCACTTGCACCTTCGTACTCGCTATCTGACAAGACCTCACCTTCCTCTATGTCTGGTCTTGCATCCTTTCTTGGGGGGGATTCGTATTTCTCTTCTTCTTCTTCTGTCGAGTGGGTTTCTCTGACTTCGGGGGTTGGATTTTCATGCGTTTCTTTGGTTGGGGATTCCTCCTGTGCGTTTTCTTTTGCTATTTTCTCTACAGGTTCCTGAGCCAGTATTCTGAAGGTGTTCTCTGCCCTTGTGTCTGATTTATTTCCTGGGTCCCTGGGTTGTGTGGGGGTTGTCTTTTCGTTCCTTGGGCCTTTAGTTTTGGAGTTGGATCTTCCTTTTCTTGGTTGTTTCCAGCCTTCTCCACTTTCTTTCTCCATGTTTGGGTTTTTAGGGCAGTTCCTTTGGAAATGTTCATATTCATGACATCCCCTGCATTTGAATGGGAGTTGTTCGTAGTCCAGCTTCTGGTAATGCTGCCAGTCACCGACCTTGAGTTTGATCGCTTCAGGAAGTCCCTCCTCCATATCGACTTCCACGCAGATTCGTGCACATGAGTATTGGTCTCTAGGGTTTTCTCTGTCGATGTATTGTCCCAACCCGTTCCCGATTACTTCAAGCGAAGAAGGGTTCTAGTAGTGGATTCGTAGATTGGGTAGCCTAACCCAAACTGGAACATCCTTGGGAACTTCTAGAGCTGGATCGAAGCTAGGAGTCCAACGATTCAGATAAAGCCCTTGAGTGCCCATAAAGTACGGCCCATTCCTAAAGATGAGATCCCTATCTTCCTGAGAAATGAATTCAAAGATGAAGAATCCTCTTCCCACCGCATAGCAGGTTACACTATTTTTTATCAGCAGTCTCCAATTCCTTTGGATCTAGTTGTCTATGGTTTGGGTTGACGGCCAAAGCCCCATGAATTGTCCAACCAGTCCTCGTTCTAACAAGGAAACTGCTACCGTCATTGGGTGGTCCGGGGGAAGATCAATTTCAGGTATTGAATCGAGCTTCTTGACGAAGCTAGGGGGATCCGCAAGGGGGAGCTTCTTACCTTGGGTGGCTAGAAGCTTGCGAAAGGAAGAAGCAGGAGAAGGAGGGGGCGGCGGCTCCCCTCCTCCTGGAGCGACCATGGAAGGCAACTAAGGCAAACATAGAGGAAACCCTAACTAGAGTGTTGTCTCATTCGCGACCATTAATAGTTACAAATTGTTATGATATGCTAACAATTGGTTTGGTTGACTGAAGGTTGAGAAAATTGTAGGAATAATGGTCTTTGGGTATGGTATTGTTGTAAGCCATAATAAAGATCGATGTTTGATACTGCAAGAGCCAAACGAATTATGAGCAGGAAGCTCATGCTTGGATTTTTTTGTTTTCTTGCATAAAACATATTTGAAATTTATGATTGAAAATTGTTATAATGGAATCTCATGATGACTGTATGTGTATAATACAAATGAGATGTTGGCTATTGAAGGTGGAAGCTCGGGAAAAATAGCACTAGAAGAAAATCGAGCTCAATTATGAAGGCATGGAATGAAGAAAGTCTAGTGGACTTGTTGCAACTAGAGTTATTGGATCCGTAACTCTAAAACATTTATGGGTGAGTGCACTGGATCCCTGAACAATATTACCGACTTAATGAGAACTTTGTCGAGTTCTCATTTTTTCAAGGGTCACATTTTTTACCTTGTTTTAAAAAATGGTGCTACCGGTAGCACCCCCCTCCCTTTTTAGGTGGTATTATTGATATTTGAATTTTTCTGATCCATA
The DNA here is from genome assembly GCA_010110895.2 of Picea sitchensis. NCBI lineage: Eukaryota > Viridiplantae > Streptophyta > Pinopsida > Pinales > Pinaceae > Picea > Picea sitchensis. The sequence goes on along the minus strand of SNQJ01S0026488.1, from coordinate 37,717 downwards.
ATATTTCCACAATATTTTTTTTAATGCTTATTTTTCATCTATTTTCAAATTTTTCAATTTTTTTTTTCAACATTGTTTTTAGTCACTTTTTCATATTTCTTTCAATCTTAAAAATATTTTTTACCATTCACTTTTTTAAAATTAATATTTTTCATATAATTGTGTCTCCTTAATTAATTTATAGTTCCACACTTTTAAAATATAGTGGAAAACATCATTTTTAACAAATTGTTTACCTTTACTTCAATACATAAAAAATAATTGTAATTAAATAACACTATTTTTTAATATTTAACAAAAAAAATATAATGTATTTTATTTTTATAAATTAAAAACTTAAAATACTAAGGAAAAGAAAACAATTGAAATTAATAAAAAAAATAAAAAAATTTAAAGCAAATTTATATTAAAAAAAATAAAGAAAAACTTAATAAACTAAAGAGGAAAAAACTAAAAAAAAATTAAAATTATATATAAAAACTAAAAAAAATTAAAATTATATATAAAAACTAAAAAAAACTAAGAAAAAAAATTCTAAATTTATGATTAAAACACTTTAAAAATGTTAAAAAAACAATATATATGGAAAATACAAAATAGAAAAACTTAAAATTACCCCCAACACACACACACACATATATATATTAAAAAACCTTAAATATATATATAA
>SNQJ01S0026488.1:14273-29475 GCA_010110895.2 Picea sitchensis | reverse complement strand
TTGTATCTCACACACTCTAGACCAGACCTCTCCTATGTAGTTGGCGCAGTTTCCAGGTTCATGCAGGAGCCCCATGAGCTACATTGGAAGGATGCAAAGTTTATCCTTTGATACGTATAGGGAACCATCACCTTTTGGATTCATTATGCAGCAGACTCTACATTAGATCTCATCGGGTTTACTGATTCTGAATGGGTTGGCGATAGAACTAATCATAAGTCCACATCTGGTTACTCACTCAGTCTTGGTTCTGGGCCTATATGTTGGTCGAGCAAGAAGCAAGTTGTCATTGCTTTATCTTCAGTCGAGATAGAGTACAAAGGGGTAGTTAACATAACCATTCAGGATATGTGGCTACAACATTTTCTCACTGAGTTGGGCATTCAGTTTCATCGGTCGATCGTCATTTGGTGTGACAACCAAAGCACTCTGAAGTTTTGCAGAGATCTATTTCAGAGCCAGCGAATGAAGCACATCAAGATCCACATGCACTACATCTAGGACTTAGTACAGAAGGGGATCATTGACCTACATTTATGTCCTCCAGCAAAACATACGACAAACATATTCACCAAGACCTTCACTGAGCATAAGTTCCATTCTCTACGAAGTCGTCTTGGAGTGAAGGACACAATTTCCTAGCAACTGTAGTTCTTATTTTTACATACATGTTACCTTGAGGGGGGGGGTTTCCCATGAGGTTTTCCCTCTTTCCTCACTTTCTTTCAGTGTTTCTTTTGCATTTGGGTACCTAACATGGCCTCATTGTTGGGACCCATTCTTTATTTTCATCATAGTGATGTTAAGGGGGGGTGTTGGAGTTACTTCACACACACCTAGGATTTATTTTTCCTAATTTTTTTCCTTGTTTATTAGTCATAATTAGTCATTATCAAGTCTCCTATATTTTAGGGGAGAATATTCCACCTAGAGAATATTCTCTTTCAGTTGACACTTTAGTTTGACTAGTTGAGTTGAGTTTAGATGTTGCATTGGTTTTGTCACCATGCAACGTTGCGATCATCACCANAATTAGTCATTATCAAGTCTCCTATATTTTAGGGGAGAATATTCCACCTAGAGAATATTCTCTTTCAGTTGACACTTTAGTTTGACTAGTTGAGTTGAGTTTAGATGTTGCATTGGTTTTGTCACCATGCAACATTGGGATCATCACCATGCTAATGCGCACTTTCCTTGAGATCATCACCAGAATGGCGCATTACCTTTGATTCCTTGATCTACTCCTCACTACTCTTTGTTCAGTTAGTTAACTGAAGACTAGTTGACTAGTTAACTCAACTAGGTGGCAGTTCACTTTCGTAACTTCCTAAGAGACTAGACTAGGTGGAAGTTCACTCCCATAATTGTTGGTATGTGTCCAGATCACTCTATACCACCACTATGGTGCATTGTCTCTCCTCCAGTGCGCACTCATTGATTTATATAGAGTATATCATGTGTAAATTATTCATTATTCAGAACGGTTAATGAGAATTCTTCTATTCTTTCTCTGCTTCTTCTTCTTTCTCAAATTCTGTCTGAAAATGTTTGTATTATTGTTTATCTAGATCTATTATGTGTAGGTTCAATACATTTAGTGAATTAAAAACAATGTAGACCTTCAATTGTTCTTTTCTCAGAAATTTGATTACCAGTCAAGCTGGCAGCTGGGTAATCTCCTCGAGAATTAAGGAAGGATGGGAAGAGTACCTTCAGGAAGCTTCTGAAAAAACCCACAAGGTCTTGGGGAATATTACACTAAAAGAGGAGGAGGATATATAGAAGGGGGATGCACGAATGGGGAAAGAGGCCTACACGTTGGAGATAGAGAGAACTCTCCGGTTTAGAGAAAATAGAAAATATAGAGGTAGTAGAAGCTCCCAAAAAAATCTTTTAGAATACTAGAAATCCTCTAGTGGCATCGTACCCTGGCTCAAGGGTGGCTGGATGTAGCAGTGAAAAGATAATCCTTTCCTACGGCTGGGTGAAGCGTGACACACCCTTCAGTAGTCACCAACATATCTCAAATCTATAGATGAGTAACTTGTTTTCTTCTATGTATTGATTTGAATGCATGTATGGTTGGATGGTCAATATGATGGTTTCGGATTATGAATACCTGACTTGTGAGCTTGATTGTGAAATTATGGTAATGGTATTTTGTTTGCATAGAGTATATCTGCATGAGAAGTTTTTTGTTTTCATTTACAAGCACTCTCTATCTGTATTGAAATAATTTCAAGTATAAGTCTATGAAAAGATTGTGTGATCGGTAAATCTGGGGAGGGTATGCACTACTGTGTCCATTTATATATGAAAAAATATATGTATAAGTGTATGCATCTATGCAGTGCAATATTGATATCCCTGCAATGCGTGATTACCTTCGGGGTATGATGAAATCAAGATACCTTGGGTGAGGAAATGGAATGCCTTGGAACCTAGGAGAAGAGCTCTCAAAAACTCATAAATCCTAAAAGAGAACGAGAGAAAACATTCGTGAAAATGGCTAAGTCCTTAATCTGACTTTTAAGCCAAAGGAAAAAATCCAATTCGCTCTGGATCAGGGTTGTGACCATTAATTTATCACGGAGGTTAAATTTGGGCCCTCTATTAGAGCGAGGGTGGGATTTCGTCGCAATCGTTGATCTGGCAGAATGGAGAGATCTTGACCCTCCATTGGAGATTTTTATGAACCCTGTAGAGTATGAACCCTAAATCAACGAGGATCGTTGATTCATCAGAGGGAGACCATGGCGGATTATAGACTGTTGGATCTGTCATAGTGGACATGCGTAGATTCCGAGTACACCCAGGACCCAGTGTCTTCATAGTCATTGGATTTGGTACAAAGATTGGTTCTCAACTGTAGATTGTGAGGGAGAGTATTATCAAATTCCCATGGTTGGAGTAGCCTTAAATTCCCAAAGTGGAGGCGTTCTAAAAGGAGGAGTTTGAGGGATAATCAGGGCCATCCATTGGGGAACAACATGTGAATAAGCTCTGTTGTAGATCGTTGTAGGTCTCATTTAAGCGAGACTAATGGAATAGATGAAGTCCACATGATGTGTCATGCTAACAAGGACCGTCAGGGTGTTCAGAGGATAACATGTGTCAATATGTGATTGAAGGAAGGACCAAGGGAGAATCCCAGTCAGATCATACAGTAAGACATGTGTTGTGAAATCTGAATGGTCTGATCCACTAGATAGAGAAATATCGACCATCCTTTGGAGGAGGTTGTTCAGAGTGATCAAAGATATCGAGAATGGATTGAATCTAATGGGAGTACCTCGAGGTTAAATCTGGTCCGTTGATAAGAGGGTGGCTATGAGGAATGATAGTTGTGGATTTTTCGTGGGCCTTACCGCTTCCCTTGGAAATTTTTAACAAAGAGAAGTGACGTCATAACTGACATATGAGATAGCCTGGTGGTTAGCATGTCACGTGTAGGATAGGTTTCATCACTTGAACGAATAATCTAAGTGCATCCCTGACGACATGTACACCATGTCAAGTACACGTGGAATTCCACATGTCAAATAGTGGTTATGCCACGTGTTGTGGTATTTTGGCATAGTGAGGGGATGACCAGACATGATGTGAGTGTCGCGTGTCTCATTAGCATGTCTTGGGGTTGACATGTGTCTCCCTAGGAATGGCCCAATACCAAGGGTCATACGAGAAGGGGGCTAGGAGACCTAATTAACATGCGCCAGATCCTTTCCATTGGATCTCCATGAAGAGATCCCGACCTTCCATCACAAGGTGCCTTTCGAAGTGAATCACGGTGATACACTCCGATGGAGGAGCTCTGAGATGAAATATTGAGCTTTGATCCTTTGACATCAGAGGATCTATGAGAAGAAGATATGGGCATTGATGCGTCAAGACAGGAGGAGATCTAAGAGGATATATGGGTCATCCATCATGAAGCGTTATTCGGAGTGGAATTTCCCGAAGACACTCCGACGAGGAAGCTTCGAGATGGAATCTAGTTTGTATATCTTCCAAGGCCCAAGGGATCCAACAAATGATTTGGACCGTCAATATTTAGTTGAAGATTCAATAGGACATCGTGGATGGTTCCACGTATCATTATGCAGGTGGTGCCACGTTTCGAGCATAGAGGGTGCCACATGTCATAGTTATTTGGCACCTGTAGGTGAAATTTCTAGGAAATATGAGTGCCACGTGTCTGGTGGCAATAGTGCCATGTTTCTTTTAGGGATGGTGTCATATGTCAAGATTATGAAGCACAATCGAAGATCTCCAACAAAATCCTAACCATCCATCGCCAAGTCCCTAGAGCCATCCGATCTGTCGGAGGAGATTGCGATCAGACTTAGTTGTCAAAGTGTGTAGGATAAACCATCATAAGGGCACCCTGATGAGAGGATCCCAATAGAAAAGAAATGTGACAATCAAATTCTAACAAGTGTTGGTCGAGGTGGAATGTAGCAGACGCCATGTTCATTCCATGAAGCATGGCACATGCACCAAAGAGCCACGTCAGTGCCTTGTAGGAGGTAGCGGGTGATAAGACACCACATGGATGACACATTGCAGTGAGAGGGCCATAACTTTGAGGAGCCATAACTTTCTATCCTGAGCTCAGTTTTGGGAAAAATTACAGTTGTTGGAAATCTCTTGATGATCAAAAGACGATGGTTCTATTGAAAGGAAGTTTTGAGATGGTTAAGGGAACTAAATTTTAATACCCCATTCCCTTAAAATGTAACTAGGGGGTTGGGTGTGCTACATGTGGTAAAATGACATCGTAAGGTACAAAGAGAATATATTTTTTATGCAAAAATCCACTTAAAAAAAACATGGTGTTAGTGGAATTGCATTCCTCTCCATTGCAGTCCACTCTAGATTTCATAAAAAATATGAAAAAGTTAATCATTCATTATTTTGGGACAACATGAATACATACATATGTACATTCATAGCTGAATGTGACATGTGTTGAAGGAAGAAGAGTGAAATAGTGAATACCTTAGGACATTGGAGCCTCTACTTATCCCCGCAACAATATGGGTTGACATTTCCATGGATTTTATTGTTGGAACCCTTAAAGCAAGAAAAAAATGTATCATCATGGTGGTGGTTTACCACCTTTTCAAATATGCCACTTTTGCTCCTTACAACACCCTTTTACTTTGTCCACAGTTTCCCAAGTCTTTGTGGATCACATTTTTAGGTTACATGGCATGTCTAATTTGATTTTGATGGATCATTATCCTACCTTCACCAATAAATTTTGGTATGATTTGTTTAAACTATAGGGCACCCAATTGAAAATGAGAATGACTTATCACCCCCAAATAGATGGGTAGATAGAGGTGATCAGTAAGTGCCTAGAGATTTATTTTGAATGTTTTGAATCAAACTGACATGACTAATGGGGTCAATGGATACCACTTAAAGAATGGTGGTATAATACTACCTATATATTGGAATACTGAGAGGGGGGGGGTGAATTAGTATTATTACATTTTATCACTTTTAACCACATTATACAAACTTCAACTTAATGAACAGTATATCATCAACGTATCAATCAATAGTATATCATCAATGTATCATGAGAACATAAACATCATCATCACATCAAGTACACAGTACACCAGAATTTACGTGGAACCCCAAATGGGAGAAAACCACATAATTCTTTCTTATATATCAAATATTACATTCATTGGAAGCACCAACTTCCCAATTCTCTAGCTACAACTGGAAGGAGGCTATGGCCCCATATTTACAGGCTCCAACCTAAAGGAAGCTACAACTCCCTAAATTCTCTAGCTCCAACCATAAGGAGGCTACAACTCCATGATTCTTAGGTTCCAACCTGAAGGAATCTCCAACTCCTTGTTTTCTCTGGCTCCAACCAGAAGGAGGCTACAACCCCCTTTCCTTGCCCCATCTTGTCTCCCTGAAATATAAATGTGGACCAATTGTCACTATCAGTGTCATTGTCACTTATTCTATCATTGTCACTATCTCTATCACTAACATTGTCACTATCACTATCTTTGTCACTGTCACTGTCATTGTCACTGTCATGTCAACTTGTAACATGTCATCATGTCATTGTATTTGACCTATCACTGTCAATGTACCATCAACCTGTAGTTGTCAATGTATCATCAACCTTCCATACCAAAACTTGTACCATACCATGCATCAACTATGTACCAACAAATGGAGTATAACATGCATCAATCATGTAGCACAAGATATGTCAATCATATAATATATACTAGAGAATCAACCATATAAAACTAGTACCATATACCATATCAATAATGTATAGATCTGTACCATATCATCAATGAAGTGCCTCAAAGAACCCAAAAATATGCCTCATCCATATACCACCATACATCAAGTGTATACCTCAACCATACATCCACATCTCAATCATACCATAACTAGATAAAATAATATGCCTCTATCAACCATGTAGCCAAGATGCACCTCGATCATGTGCCAAACTAACATACCACAAGAATGTATCATACCATAACCATGTATAACCATCACAACAAGTAAATAAGCATACCAATACCTCTGTAGCTGACCTCATGCATAGTAGGTCTGATCTGTAAGCTCACTTCTGACTTCTGGGACCTGGTATCAACATAATCCCCAAACTTATCTTGTCCTTGCGAGACTAAGTCATCCTGTCTTGTGGGGCCTCACGTGACAGGTATACTGCAACACGCAGGGATGCCTCGTGGGACACTAGTGGTATGACCCATGGGGGACAACCAAACTAGGGTTTCCTCAACGAACTTCACTCTCCACTGCAATCCCAAAACTCTTGCACTCCTCTCTTGTCGCTACCTTAGATTTTTCCGTCGCTAACTTGCCAAATAAATCACCAGTTCACTGGAATATGTTCAATAGAATAAGAGACTGAATGTGCTTGTGAATGAGTCCTTGAGGTGTATTTATACTTTTTCTAAGTAACCTCTCTCCTTGATCTTAGGGCTTTCTAGAATTTTTTGTTACAACTACTTTACCCTTTCATTAAAGACTTGTAACCAACTAGGGGCTTCTTGACCATTCTTCGGGGCTTATAACTTCTCAAGGCCATAAATCCTCAACTGTGAAGAACCATGTGGCATACCACCTATCACCAAAAACTACACGACAAGGAATATCCATCCATGAGTGAGTTACCTGCATTTACACCATCCTTTGTTTCCATATTCCTCAATCAACTTCGGGTACCAAAACCACACTGTTGGGGCTTCTTCAAGGGTTGACATCAATGACAACCAATATTTCAACAATCTCCCCCTTTGACATTGATGACAACACTTAGGCATGGAAATTCTCATGGACATGCTCCCCTTGTGACCATCACTCCCCCTACCTGCATGCCTCTATCATCTCCAACACTTCTCTCTCTCCATCTCCATGCCTTTCTCTATATCTCTCTCTTTGACATCAATAGAAAATGGTAGTCCTACTATGGGGATTCCCTCCCTGTCTGCAAGAAATCTTCTTAGTCTACTGGTATTTCTCTTTATGGTGCTTCATCATGTAGATCTATGATGTATATGAAAAGCATTCAAAATTTTCTTCACTTGGACTCTTTATGTCTTTGTTTCTCTCCCCTTGTCTTATTATGCTTTAAGTCGTGTGAATCACTATGGGGATGGAACTACTCCAAGTTTTTGTCGCATATACTCAAAAGTTTCCCTTGCAAACAGTTTGGTGAAGATATCTGCAATCTATTCTTTTGTCTCGACATACTCTAGCTTGATGTGATTCTCTATATCCAATTCCCGTAGAAAGAGATACTTAATAGAAATGCACTTTGTCTTAGAATGAATCACTGAATTCTTGGAGATACTGATACCGTTGGTGTTGTCATAGAATATGGAAATGAGATCATCATACTTTACTTATATATCCTGCAAAGCTTGCTTCATCCAAAGAACCTGAGTACAACATGTTGTTGTTTCAATGTATTTTTCTTCTGTTGTGGACAAATATAATGATGATTGCTTCTTGCTCAACCATGATACCAGACACTCACCTAGGTAGAAAGCTACTTGAATTGTACTTCTTCTATCATCAATACAACCTGCCCAATCTACATCTGTGTAGGAAACTAGAGATAGATCATTCCCTTTTGCATACCATAATCCAAACTCTTTTATTCCTTTGATATATTTGAATATCCTCTTTATTTCCATAACATGTGATTCCTTTGGTGTTTCTTGAAGCCTTGCTACTTGTCCAACTTCCTGCATTACATCTAGTCTAGACGTTGTCACATAGAGTAAGTTGCCAATCATTGATCTGTATAGTCTTTTGTTTGCATCCTTAGAGTCATCATCCTTACTTAACTTGCAACTGATTTGCATATGAGTACTTATTGGTTTGCAATCTTCCATTCCAAACTTATTTCGCATTTATCTGATATACTTAGTCTGAGAGATGAAAATAACTTTGTCACACTGACATATTTGTAGTCCCAAAATGAATATTAACTCACCAAGCAAAGATATATCAAACTCATTTTGCATGTCTTTAGAAAACTTATGACTCATCTTGTCATCATCACTTCCGAAGATAATGTCATCTACTTAAACTTGAATTATCAATATATTGTCTCAATCCACTTTTATGTAGAGATTGTTGTTAGCATTGCCTTTCCTTAATCCTTGTTGATGTAGATACATGTATAATCTTGAATACCATGCTATGGGGGCTTGTTTAAGTCCATATAATGATTTATTCAAACTATAAATGTAATCTTCCTTTTTTGATAACTAAAATCTTTTTGGATGTTCGATGTAGACTTCTTCTTCTAATTCTCCATTGAGAAAAGTTGACTTTACATTCATTTGATACACCTTGATTCTTTTGGAGCAAGCATAAGCTAAGATCAATCTGATTACTTACATCTAGGAAAATAGGGAAAAGGTCTCTTCAAAATCTAAACCTTCAACCTGAGTGTATACTTTACATACCAATCTTGCTTTATTTCTGGTCACTTGTCCATTCTCGTTCAATTTGTTCCTGAAAACCCACTTTGTACTAATCGCGTTCTTATTCCTCGGTCTTGGAACAAGTTCCCAAGTGTCATTATTTTCTATATGATCTAACTCTTCATCCATATATTTGATCCAATATTTATCCTTGCTGGATTGGATCAATTGTGGATAATAGTGCTAGGTGTTGTTTTGGTGAACATATTATTCTTCAAGTTTCAACTCATGTATCCTTATTCCCAATGATTTGATCTGGTGGATGATTTTTCTGCACTCGTCTTCTAGGTTTCTTTGGGGGTACCTGAAGATCTTGTTTCTCTTGCTTTGCTTCTAACTGCTCTTCTTCTTCTTCTTCTGCTTCTTCTTCTACTTCTTATTTTATATCTTCTTCATCATTCTTCTTTTCTAAATATTTGATTCCTTCTTTGAACTTTCATACATATGTCTCATCAATTGTTACATTGATGCTTTACATGATTATGATGGTTCTCATATTGAAGCATTTATATGCCCTTCTCTTTCTTGAGTACCCGACAAATATGCCTTTGTCAACTCGAGATTCAAATTTTCCAATCCTATCATCTTCTCTTTTGATGTAGCACTTTCTTCCAAATGCTCTGAAATGCTTCACATTTGTTGGTCTTCCTTTCCATATTTTGTAGGGATTCTTATTGTTCTTTCTTTTGAGAATTCCTCAATTCTGAATGTGTACTGTTATATGTACTTCCTGTATCCAAAAGATTTCACCCAACTTGGAATCTTTCAACATGGTTCTGTCCATTTCCTATATTGTTCTATTCTTTGTTTCAATGACTCCATTTTGTTGCAGTGTCCTGGTTGTTGATAATTTCCTTTTTTATTCCATGCTCACCATAAAAATATGTAAATTATTTTGATGTAAACTCTCCACCATTATCTAATCTTAAACATTTGATTTTCATATCTATCTCAGTTTCAACCATTTCTTTGTATATCTTGAAGTTTTTGAATGCCTGTGACTTCTTCTTGAGAAATATGACTACAATCATCCTTTTGTAGTCATCAACTAGTACAATAAAGTATTTTTCTTCATTCAATTCCTTTATTCTCATTGGTACACATAGGTTGGTATGCACAATTTCCAATTGTTTTTTTTGTAGATTACACGTTTGACTTGAAACTAGTCCTGGTTTGTTTTCCCTATAGACAGTTCTTACATAAAGTATTAGTTGGCTTTGAGATCTCAGGAATTTATCTTACTGCTTCCCTTATGCTATCTTTCAAAATATTATCAAAGTTCATGTGACCCATCCTTCTATGCCAGAGCCAACTTTCATTTTCCTTTCCTAAACAACATCTTTCCTTTCCAATTTCATTCGGGACATATATGTTGTTTGGGGTTCTCATATCTGTAGCCACCAACCTGCTTGATCCTTCTTTCCTTATTTCACACTTTTTTTAGTCAAACAAAACTTTGTGTCCTTGATCACACATTTGACTTACACTGAGTAGATTGTTCTTCATATCTTCAACTAGTAGAATATTTTCTGCCTTGACCTCCTTGCTTCCAAGCTTGACTATGCCTCTTCCTATAATTCTGGATGATTTGTCATTTCCGAATGAAACTGATCCATCTTGTTCCTTCTTTAGGGTAAGAAACTTGTTCTTGTCATCTATCATATGCTTCAAACAATCACTATCAACATACCACCCACTTTTCTTGTGTTGAGCTTGTAGAGAAAGTGAGCATTCTTTGGTGTTGAATTGATTATGTTTTCTTATCCATATCTTTTGCGGTACCTGTTTATAGTTGTTTGTATTTTGTTTTGATTCTCTTGGGGGAACAATCAATCTACAATCTTTGGCCATATGTCCAAAGTTGTTGCATTTATAACATTCCACTTCATTACTCCATCATCCAAAACCGTTGTAGTTTTTATTTTGTGTTTCATAAGGCCTTCTTAGATAACTATTATTTGAGTAGCCTTCAAATTTGTTTATGTTCTTGTCATTTTCTTCGCAGTTCACAACTTTGTGCCCAAAATTATTACATGAATAACATAAGCCAAGAAAAAGAGTTTAATACCTGGAGGTGGAAGGTCTTCTGAATGGTGTTTCTTTTATGAAGTCTTCCTCTTCTTGAGGTCTTACTGGTTGCTACTGATTCAAAACTCTATATCTTCTAAATGGTGCAATTTCTTTGTGATTTTCTTCTTGTGTCCTTTTGTTTTATTCCTTCTTAGGAGAACTTTTGATGACTTCTGCATAACTTCTTTGTTTTGCTTCATGTTTTGTTGACTTTGATCTTGAACCTTTCTCAGTCTACATTTGGTTGTATCTTAGCCCAATCCTATCATAGTATGGTATCTAACTATTGATATTCTCATCCAATATTTTAGTGTTATTCTGCTGCATATATTTCTTATGGAGTTCTTTTCTGAGAGTGACTATTTCTGCTTCCAAGCTTTCAATCACCTTTTCCTTTTCTTCCAACTAATTTATGAGTGCTTCTTCAATACTTTTGTCTTCTTCTACTTGTATTTTTTATTTTGTGATTATCTTCTCGACTTCTTTAGAGTTGGAATTGTGATATTTTTTCTTTGTATCGAACTCCTCCTGTGACTTGTTTTCTTTTCTTTCTTTTCTCATTTCTTCTAAGGCACTAATTATTTCTTCTCTGAGATCAACTTCACCTTCTTCTTAGGAATCTTATTCATCATCATCTACTGCCATGAAGAGTACTGTCTCTGAATCACTATCACTATCATCATCCTCGTCTGATGATGAACTATCTTCCCTTGAGTAGAAACTTTTCTTGAAAGATTTATTTTTGTTTCTTCTCTGATCTCCCTTTTGAATTTTATTTTTTTTCTTAGGATCATCTTCTTCATAGTTACTTTTATTCTTATCATCGGGACATTTAGAATCAAAATGACCAATACCACCACAAGTAAATCATTTCAATGGAAGCATACCTTTGTACTTGTCAGTTCCTATTTTTAATTTTCTTACAAAGTTTTCCATTTCTTCATCTTCTTATGAATTATTGCTACAACTACAATATGATTTTGGGATTTTTTTGTTCTTCTTCTTTGTCTTCTTGGATGCCTTAAATGACGCTTCCTTTGTAACTAGATTATCTTGATCTATCCTCATTTCATAGGTAGTTAGTATCCCAAGTAACTCGTCCATGGTCAATGTAGCTAGGTCCACTCTTTCTTCTAGAGCTAGAATCTTTGGATCAAATCTCATTAGTAGAGACCTTAGTATCTTTTGAACAATGAATTGTTCTTTCATTTCATCTCCCAAACCTTTAATATTGTTCACTATTTCATCGAATCATAGAAATAAGGTTGTAATGTATTCTCTTCCTTCATCTTCAATTGTTCAAATTTGACTCTAAAGGTTTGAAGTTTAGCTCCCTTGACCTTGGCATCTCCTTCGTAGATATTTTGAAGCTTGTCCCAAATTTGTTTTTCGGATTCATAGTGTGTTAACGATATTTCTTGTAAGGGGGCTAGAATGCAAAAGAATGGGTCAAAAACCCACTTGTCCTAAGTTTTGAATGCTAACGCGCCCGTGGTAAGTAACTAGCAAGTTCGAATGGCAGCGATTCGCGCGCCCGGATCAACGGCACGTATAGGATTCCGGACCCCCCCCGCCTTTCTATATTTAAGTGGAGGGGGGGGGTTCGGAATCGGGGGCGCATCTCTTCAACGGTTCAGATCAGCACACCCGGATCAACGACGATAAAGGCAATTCCGGACCCCCCTGCCTTTCTACCTTTAAATGGAGGGGGGGGTCCGGAATTGGGCGCGTAGCTTTCCAACGGCCAAGATTAGCGCGCCCGGATCAACGTCGCTTGGACTATCCTATCCTTCTCAGCTGCTCTGTGTTTAGCCTGCGTGGGCCCTTCTCCCGTCATGTCATCTTCCAGAACCACCTTTCTCCTGCTGCCGCATGTCATCCATCCGCCTCCCCTCTTTGGTTCGCGTGGTCCTCCTTCCTTCTCATCATCCACTCGTCGCTTGCCATGTGTCCCGCTCATTTCCACGTCAACCTCTTGCCAAAGAGCAAGTCCATTATCTCTCGTCTTCCCCCCCTTCCACCTGTTGTCTTCCGCCATGTGTCGTCCTCTGTCGCCCTTCTCACACCTCGCCACTTCTTTCACGCCCTCATAGTCTGACGCCACCACTCCTATCATCCACCCTATCCTTCGCGCTGGCCTCCACGCCTATTCGTCAAGACATTCAGTTATTCCAGGTGTCAGCGCGAGAAGTCTTCCACATCCCAAAGTGCTGAGTTGGCCAGGTCGTCCTCAATCCCCATGAAGCAGTTATTGAGGTAGTTGGTGGTGGTTAGACATCGTCTCCGCCATAATGGGAAAGTCTGGCAATGAATTAAAGGCACGTCAATTCGCCGATGAAACTGTCAGAAGATCGATCGCGTCTGCCATAAGTTGCACGACCATTCAAAGATTGTGGCTACAGATTGTTAGAAGCCATGCAGACGCAAAGATTTTAATGCTATGTCTTGATTTTGTTGCTGTTGCTAGTTTGAGTATATGTAGGCGTTTTCGCCATTTTTGTATCTATCGATGGTAGAGCTGAGCTCCTGACTGTAAAGTTTCAACAACCATTATGGTTTCCTGGTTATGCCTCTGTGTTTGAGATTTCTTGTTTTATGACAAACAATTCTCCTTTTTCCATCTCTATTTTCGTCTCATACCAGGGAGTTCATGATCGAAGGATTCGCTTGAACTGTTGCGGTTTTGTTATGATAAAGGGTTTGTCATTACATTACTGTACTCTCTGGTCTTCTTTGTTTGGATGTAAGAGGATCTTGCGTTCGGATGCTTTCTTCTCCAGTCTGTTACAAACGTGATGTTTATGATAGACCTTCGCACACTTCTCATGCAAGTCTCCCCCCTACTCACCCTTTATTGCAACTCACTGTTTGAAGTTTATCAAGACCTCACTTGTCCATGCGTGCCTGGCCTAGTTTCTAAGTTAAGACGATATTGTTCTAAGTTTTCTTCCATTTGATCACCCCTTTATTAAAATTGTGACATTAAAATGATGGGTGTCAGGCTCTGCTCCTGCAAGCAATCCAGGAGTGACTTCTGACGCTAACATTTCTGGCGCCATTGCCGGGGAAGAAGTTGAATATTTTCCCCGGATTTGAACGACAACGATTAGCTGATTCTGAAGGTGCATCAGATATCAGAACTTGAAGATTTCTACTATGCACCTGGCGACTCCATTGTGACAACTCCACTGCGGCGAACCCGTTCGGTTAGTTGTGGCTTCCAGCGGTAGACACACGCGGTCTCATCCATAGCTGCCTCTGGCTACAACTGAAGAAAATCCGGAGGTGATCATCAGAAAAGGGAAGACCTCTCAAGAAAAAAGCTCTGTCACTGAACCAGGTATTTCCCCACCTCCTTCTATAAAAACTCCATTTTCTTATTCTTGGCCTCCTAGTCGTCCTTCCTCCGAGGTTCCCCGTTTTCTAAATTTCGGGAGTGTTCCTGCTGAGTTCTCCCCTCCTGGTCTAGTATCAGAGGGAGAGATCCTTGTCGCTCCCCCCTCCTTGGAAGTTGTGCCCCAGCACAGACCTCACATCTCAGAAGGTTTCACTACCCCTCCTTTTATTACTGCTGTTGCACAGAGAAGAGCATCTGCACGTTCAGGTCCCTTAGCCTTCTCTCTGTTTTCCCCATTGTCTCCTTCATCGCCCGTTCACACCCCTTCTCCTCCTAGTTCTCCTCCACCTAATACTCCTATGGCTGGTGCTAATCCCCCTTTGAATAGAATGGATGCCATAGTCGCTGCCAGATATGCTCCCTTAATCTTACCTCATCCCATGAATCCCCTCCCTGCTGGAGACTACTTGAAGTACATGCCCACGTTCACTGGGGAAGGGGATATAACTGCTGAAGAGCACCTAGTTTCCTTTTACAGTTATGCAGATAAATTGAATATCGAGAATGAAGATGTCTGGATGAGAGTCTTTGTCCAGAGCCTAGATGGAGAGGTAAGGAAATGGTTCAGAGGATTGGCCCCTGGATCTATTGCTGGCATCGAAGCCTTGGATAACGTTTTCCTGAGGCAGTGGGGAGACAGAAAAGATTTCATGTATTACATGACAGAGTTTGGGTCTCTGAGGAAAATGGAAGGAGAGTCTATCTCAGACTTCTC
>SNQJ01S0026488.1:0-10600 GCA_010110895.2 Picea sitchensis | reverse complement strand
TCACAACCATGCTCAGGAAGGGAAATGAAGTGAAATGGACTGCTGAACCCAGGGAATCTTTTGTCCAAATAAAGAAAGCGTTGACTGAGGCACCTGTGCTTATCAATCCTGATTATTCTAAAGATTTCCTGATTTTTTCTTTTGCTTCCTGTGATACAATAGCAGCAGTCTTATTGCAGAAAAATGGTCAGGGGCGAGAACAACCTATTGCCTTCTTTAGCAAGGCGCTAAGAGATGCAGAACTCCGGTACGAGATCATGGAGAAGCAGGCCTATGCCTTGGTGAAAGCTCTCAAAGCATTCAGAGTCTATGTCTTGCATTCAAAGATCACTGCATATGTCCCTTCAGCCTCTATGAAGGACATTCTTATACAGCCTGACATAGACGGAAGAAGAGGTAAGTGGATTGCCAAAATTATAGAGTTTGATCTGAAAATCAAGCCCACCAAGCTGATAAAGGGGCAGGGTTTAGCCAAGTTGCTGGCTGAATCAAATTGCAGGGCCTTGGGAATAAATTTCATCAACGAGTGAGCTGAGTCATCCCACACGCAGTCCCATAATGCCTTACCACTAGCAGCATGCACTTGGTACAAGGATATCTTGTACTTTCTACAAGAATTGAGGCCTCCTGATGGGATGGAAAAAAGAAAGGCAAGAGCTTTAAAGCTCAAAGCGGTCAGATATTGCCTCATTGACCAAGATTTGTACTGGAAATACCCTCTGGGGGTATTACTAAGGTGTCTGAACCCGCAGCAAGCCCAGAAGGTTATGTTCGAATTTCATAGCGGTCTCTGTGGAGGTCATTATTTTTGGAAGACCACATCTCACAAGATCCTCCGGGCTGGATACTACTGGCCCACCTTATTTCCTGATGTATGCAGGGAAATCAGAGCTTGCATTAAATGTCATAAATTCTTAGGAAATCAAAAGCTCAAATCCCTGCCATTAAAGCCTGTGGTAGCCTCGACACCCTTTCAGCAGTGGGGATTGGACTTCATCGGGGAAATTCATCCTCCCTCAAGTGGCCAACACCGATGGATTTTGACTGCGACCGACTACTTCACCAAATGGATAGAAGCTGTCCCTACCAGAAGCACTTCTCACAAAGTGATTATCAGCTTCCTGGAAGATATCATAGCTAGATTTGGCTGCCCTAGCAAAATTGTCACTGACAATGCCTCCCCTTTTCGGTCTGAGCCTATGGTCAAATTCTGTGAACGATTCAAGATTTCACTGATTCACTCTACTCCCTATTATCCTCAAGGAAATGGACTTACAGAGTCCTCCAATAAAATTCTGATCAAGCTCATTAAGAAGCTACTGGAGGACAATAAAAGGGCATGGGACTCAAAGCTCAAATTTTCTCTTTGGGCTGATCGAGTGACAACCAAAAAATCCCTGGGCCTCTCACCCTTCCAACTTGTTTACGGAATAGAGGCTGTTTTCCCCACTCAGCTCGCCTTACCTGTGGCAATTTTCCTCCAGGACTTTGAAGGAGAACCCAATCATGTGATTAGAAGGATTCATCAGATGTTGGAAGTGTAGAAGATCAGAGAACAGGTCATGAACAGGGCCTACCATCATCAGCAGAAGATCAAGCAGGATTTTGACCGGAAGGGTAAAAAGAAAGAATTCGAGCAGGGTGATCTGGTGCTGAAATGGGATGCACCCAGGCAGGAAAAGGGGAAGCACAGTAAATTTTATGCCCTCTGGTTCGGGCCTTNCTCAGCTCAGCGTATCCGTGGAAAATCTCCTCAAGGACTTTGAAGGAGAACTTAACCATGTGATCAGAAGGATTCATCATATGGTGGAAGTGCAACAGATTAGAGAGCAGGTCATGAATAGGGCCTACAATTATCAACAGAAGATCAAGCAGGCTTTCGACAGGAAGAGCAAAAAGAAAGAATTCGAGCAGGGCGATCTGGTGCTCAAATGGGATGCACCCAGGCAGGAAAAGGGCAAACACAGTAAATTTGATGCCCTCTGGTTCGGGCCTTTCAAGATCTTTGAAGTATTTTCAAACAACACTTACAGGTTGCAGGATCTGGAAGGCAAAGAAGTTTTCAATGGCCCAGTAAATGGGCATTTCTTAAAAAAATGTTTTCTGTGAGCCACAATCGGCTCTTTTTATTTTATTTTGTAAATATTGTTTTTGTTTTTGTTTTTCGGACTAATAAATCACTCCAGATCCCAAGAGCAAAGGCACCGAATCTGCAAAAGAGTTCTTAGAGCATCACAGGGACGACTCTATCCACCATGGAGCCAAATGTTAGCGATATTTCTGGTATGGGGGTAAAATGCAAAAGAATGGATTAAAAACCCACTTGTCCTAAGTTTAGAATGTTAATGCGCCCGTGGTAAGTGACAAGAAAGTCCGAGCAGCAGCGATTCGCGCGCCCGGATCAACGACGCGTATGGGATTCCGGAACCCCCCTGCCTTTCTACCTGTAAGAGGAGGGGGGGGGTCCGGAATCGGGGGCACATCTCTTCAACGGTTCCGATTGGAGCGCCCGAATCAACGATGATAAAGGCAATTCCGGACCCCCCTGCCTTTCTACCTTTAAGCGGAGGGGGGGGGGTCCGGAATTGGGCGTGCAACTTTCCGATGGCCAAGATCAGCGCGCCCGGATCAACGGTGCTTGGACAATCCCGTCCTTCTCAGCTTCTCTATATTTAGTCATCGTGGGCCCCTTCCTCCGTTATGTCACCTCCCTGGGGCGCCTCTCCCCTATTGTCATGTGTCACCAATCCGCCTCCCCTCTTTGGACCTTGTGGTCCCTTCCACATCTCATCATCCACTCACCTCCCAAGTCTTCTCGTCTCCTGTCAGGTGTCCTACTCCCTTCGCCTGTTGTCTTCCGCCAGGTGTCTTCCTCTGTCGCCCTTCTCACACCCCGACGCTTCTTTCAAGTCCTCACAGTTTCGACACCACCACTTCTGTCATGCGCCCCATCCTTCGCACTGGCCTCCACGCCTGTTCGTCAAGCCATTCAGTTATTCCAAGTGGCAGCGCGAGGAGTCTTCCACGTCTCAAAGTGCTAAGTTGGTCAGGTCGTCCTCAATCCCCATAAAGCAGTTATTGAGGTAGTTGGTGGTGTTTAGACATCGTCTCCGCCTTAATGGGAAAGTCCGGAAATGAATTAAAAGCACGTCGATTCACCGATGAAAATGTCAGAAGATCGATCGTGTCTGCCATAAGTTGCACGATCACTCAAAGATTGCAGGTGTTAACTGTCAGAAGCCATGCAGACGCAAAGATTTTAATGCTACATCTCGATTTTGTTGTTGTTGCTAGTTTGAGTATATGAAGGCGTTTTCTCCATTTTTGTATCTATCGATGGTAGAACAAAGCTCCCGACTGTAAAGTTTTAACAACCATTCTGGTATCCTGGTTATGCCTCTGTGTTTGAGATTTCTTGTTTTATGAAAAACAGTTCTCCTTTTCCATTTGTGTTTCGTCTCATGCTGGAGAGTTCATGATTGAATGCTTCGTATGAATTAACACAGTTATGTTATGGTAAATGATTTATTGTTGCATTGTTGTTTTCTCTGGTTTCCCACATTTGGATGTAAGAAGATCTTGTCTTCAAATGCCTGCTCTCACAGTCTGTTAGAAGCCTGATGCTTATAGCAGGCCCTTGCACCCTTCTTATGAAGTCTTCCATCTACTCACCCTTATTGCAACTCACTGTTTGAAGTTTATCAAGACCTCACTCGTTCATGCATACCCAACCTAGTTTCAGAGTTGAGACGATATTGTTCTGAGTTTCCACCCATTCGATCACCCCTTTAAAATCGTGACATTAAACTGATGGGTGTCAGGCTCTGCTCCTGCAAGCAATCCAGGAGTGACTTCTGACGCTAACAGGATGTTGCTTCACTTTGGGATCCAGTATGATTTCATGGATCAGTAATATGCATTCATGTGTAGCACTCAATACGGCTGAGGAAGAGTATGTGGCATCATGTGAAACAAGTTACGAAGCAGTGTGGTGTTAGCACAGGGGCAGACCCAGTGTTCAACTCCAAGAGTGCACAAACAATCCCTAACTACTGGCCCTTTCGGAAACACCTGTGAAGTAGATGCAGTCTGACCCGAAGCAGCTATGGGGGGGTTGTAGGACAAAGATGTCTACAACCAAGGGGATATCAAGTGGATCTAACACAAACTCAATAAAACATTCATATATCAATTACCAGTTCAGATATACTCCACAGAACTATCTATCAGACCTAACACAATAATGCAATAATGGTATACCAAATGACAAAGAACAGAGAATCAATCACACACAACACAAAATATACGTGGTTCACCCTCTCTCTAGGGATACTTCCACATAACTATGCTTTATAATATATTAAGATGAAGCATACAGTTCTTGTCTGCGCTCTCAGCTAGCATATATTCTTCCTCATTTTCTCTATCTCTTCCCTTCCTATGCACCCAGCTGTAGGACTGATATTCGCACCCAGCTAAAGATCTTACAATACCAGAAGGATATTCCACTTAGCACTTCTCTCTCACACACAATAATCACTCATATCAATAACAAAACTAGAACGGACCCTCTTCCATCATCTAGGTTCTTATTTATACATTACAATCACTCACCGACAACCTTAGGCTGAAACCTAGGTGTCAAAACCCTAGATACCAAAACCCTAGGTGTCTAAAACCCTAGGTCAACTTGACCCATGTTTTTAGGGCTTCGCCAGCCTGTCTTTCCTTCCTTCTCGCGTGGTGCTCCAAAGCATCCAACGATGGATTTTTCCTCTTGCTCAGCTGTCCATGATCCATCTTTCTTGCTGATATTTCATCCTCGATCTCCTCATCCAACGACTTGCTTCCTTTTACTTTGCTCCGTCTTTTATGCTCTTTTTCTCACTTCGACCCAGTAACAGTCACTGTGTCTTCTGCGCAGTTCACATTTTGTCTTTTCTGCCTTAGCCTTCACTTACTTCCATCACCAAGGGCCAATAGGCCCCCAACATTCACCTGTGACTCGTCCCGAGGCACTCCAGATATGTACTTTCTGTTTTACTTCGACTTCAAACTACGCAATGTAGTCTTTGCTTTCTTCTCTATGTCTCCTCTCCTTCCTTGTACAGACTGTCTTTTCTATGTCTGGTACCCAGTTTCAAATGCACTTGGTACCTATACCCTTAGCCTCATGCTTTATCGAGAGTTGCAAGGCAACTGGTTGTCATAATACAATTTCAGTCAACTCTCGTTCACCAAACCTTCCTTCCATTCTACATTCAAAGTCTTCAACTGCACAACTCCTCCTTCTGTAACATAGGCAACCTCATAAGGCCCAAGCTAATGCGTTCTGAACTTCCCAATATGTTTGATGAACTTACTGTCATATACCATTACTAGATCTCCTTGTTTAAATGTCTTCTTCTTGATGTGTCTTTTGTGGTAGGCCTTCTCTCTTTCCTTCTGTACCTGCTGATGGAATCCTGCAATAAATATGTCTTCTTCTAGTTCGACCAATTGTGCAAGCCTTTCTCGAATATTGCTAGTGTTATCCATATCTGTAAAGGCATCAATTCTTAAACTTGGTACCAGATATTCCATTGGGACAACGACTTCAAGACCATACACCAATTTAAAGGGGGTATGCATTGTTATCTTCTTGCAAGTGGTTCTATAGGCCCATAATACTACTGGTACTCTTAAATCCCATTCATCTTTATTAGCACTGCAAATCTTCGTTAGCATTGTCTCCAGGATTTTGTTGAATGCTTCAACTATCCCATTTGCTTGTGGATGGTAAGGTGTGCTCTTTTGATGATGAACTGTAAATTCCTCGATCAAGGATTCAATGGTTTTATTTATTAAATGTGTGCCTTGATCACTCATAAGTATCTTTGGGAATCCAAACCTGGTTATGATGTCATCAAATATGAAGTGTGCAGCTGTAGTTGCACTACAATCCTTAACTTCTCTTGCTTCAGCCCATCTGGTCAAGTATTCTGTTGCAGTAATGATGTACCTTGATCCTGTGCACTTCCCTGGTGGGTTTATAGGTCCCATGAAGTCAATGGCCCATTTCTCAAATGCTTGTAGAGTCATCTATGGTGCTAATGGAATTTCATCTCTTCTGGACGGTTTCCCAACTCTTTGGCATACATCTTAGGCTCTGTAATAGTCTTTAGCATCTCTGTGTAAGGTAGGCCACAAAAGTCCAACTATAAGGACCTTTTGTGCAGTGGATTTCCTTGCGTAGTGTCCTCCTGCAATGACTTCATGAGGTTCTGCGAGGATCAATGGTCGCTCTGCCTCCATAACACACCTTCTCAATATCTCATCAAGTCCCATTTTGTATAACTGTCCAGCTATAAGTGAAAAGTATACAACACACACTACTAGCTGTTTCTTCTGGGAATTGTATACTTGCTAGGTGCCATTCCTGTTGATAGGAACTAGACTATTTCTATGAAGTGGTCATCAATATTTCTAATGGCCAATAACTGTGCATCCGACAGTGCATCCTCCAAACTGGTCGGCTCTTCTCCATGTTCCAACCTCGACAAGTGGTCAAGACCTTTGTTAATTCTTCCTGGATTAGCTACGATCTCAAAGTCATATTACTAAAATAGAAGAATCCATATGCATATTCTCCCCCCCAACACTAGCTTGTTGACTAGGTATCAGCGCGGAGTGATTAGTAAACATTTTAAAGTGTCCTCCCAACAAGTAGTGGTGAAATTTCTGCAGCGCATACACCATGGCTAACCCTTCTCTTTCAGTGGTGGTGTAGTTGATCTCTGTTGTTGATAGCTTCCTGCTAGCAAAGGCTAACATGTGGTTGATGTCTCCTATTCCTGCTTGTGCTAACACAACTCCTAATGCAATATACGATGCATCAACATGCACATGAAAATTTTTACTCCAATCTGGGAAAACCAGAATAGGCGCGGTAACTATTTTCTATTTCAGTGTGTCGAAGCTCTGCTAGCATTCTCTTGTCCAGTGAAATTGACAGTCTTTCTTCAAAATCTTCTCCAAAGGTGTTGTAATCTGGGCATATCCTTTAATGAACTTCCTGTAATATCCCATATGTCCCAGCGCAATGCATAGTTTTTGGACTAAAATAGGAGGTGGCAGATCAACTATAATGGCAATTTTAGATGGGTCTACCAACAAGCCCTTCTTGCATACAATATGATTTTTCAATAAACTAAAAACAGTCCAATCATCAAAATATGCTTCTAGAAATTTATGTAGGAACTCTTTGAATGCTTCGACTACCACCCTAGAAAAGATGGTTGGGGAATTATTTAGTCTAAATGGAATTACTGTATATTGGTAGGATCCCCATTATGTGGAAAAGGTAGTCTTATGGAGATCTTGGAAATCTAGATCTGATGGTATCCTGAAAATCCATATGTAAAACAATATACTTCCTGACCTCCTACATTATCTAACACTTCGTCAGTAAATGGCGTAGGGAAGGGGTCATGCAAACATGCATCATTCAGCTTCCTGAGGTCTACACTGATTCTGATCTCTCTCGTCTTCTTGTCTTGTAACACCATAGGGCTAATCCACTCTGACTCTTCAACAGGTTCTATAATCCTTGCTTCTAGCATTCTGTCGAGCTCAATCTTCACTTTCTCCTTATATTTAGGGTTCAATCTGTAGGGTCTTTGCTTTACTGGTCTTGCATCTGGTTTCAAAGGGATCCTCATTTCTCCCATAGGCCCTTTAATTCCCTTCATATCAGTGAACTTTTTCGGAAACAAGTCCTGATATTCATGCAGTAACTCGGTGATTTTGTCAATAGTGGAAACATCCCAGTAATCTCCAACATTTGCAAGCTTCAGTGTCTTCTCTGTTCCAATATTGCCTTTCTTGATCTTGATCGACTGTCCAATAAATGGTAGCTCAACTTCTGGTCCTTCAACATCTCTCTGGCCTTCTGTTTCTGCGATGTTCACCTTCCTAGGATCATTGCCTTCATCAACATTGATGTTGTAACAACCTTGCAGTTTCTGGAGAGGCGCAGTCCATTCATCCTCTTCTTGCTCCAAAGGGATGCTAGGTGCCTCCTCAAATACTTTCTGTCTTATAGTCTGTAATTCTTGATCTACTGTAGGATATTGGATTTCGAATAAAAACGTGGTGAAAAAGTTCTGAGTCATACCTTCCCACTCTACAGTGATGAGGCACAACTCTTCTTGAAAGTACCAGTTGATAGGGATAGTGTCCAGCGTGTTTATGAATTTGTGCACCCACTGCTCTTGAGGAATGGCTCTCCAGGGTTCCTCGCAACTTCTCACATGGTCCTTTGGGTAGCTTTGACTTGTGTACCTAACTTCACATCCTTCTACTTGTGTTGAGAACCGCACGGTCATGAGGGTACGGCATTGTACCCATTCTGTAATGTTGTTTTTATGCATCCCCCACCATCTTGTTGGTGTGGATTTCAAGGCCTCATCCATTGCCAACAAGGATTATTGCATTGGTACACTTTCTTCAAAGTCCGATAAGAAGGTTTCTAATGGATTCAGACCATCAAAGGTGAGTAAGTTACTTACTGTTGTGCCAATCCAACGTACTTCCTTGGTTAATCTAGCACATCTCCTTGTAGATACTTTATACATTTTATTTTTCCAGTTCTCCAGTTCTTCTTCTGAGTCTGATGAACATGCACTGTCACTTCTCCAGCTCAAATTTCCATCCGTCGTAGGAATAATGTAATCCTACTGTCTTACTGTTAATTTGTATATGTTTTCCAGTTTGTACGCGCATTCTTCTTCTCTGATCGGCTCAGTGTATCACAGACCTTCATCGGGATCTAACAGTGCGATGACCCTAAGGCCATCTCCTTCAAACGTCATTCGTGTTTTCTTTAAATCGACCACAGTGGAGTTATTGAAATCCCAATCAATTCCTAATAGCGCAGGATAAGGACAACTATCATCAACTATCTCAATTACCTCAAAGTCTGCAAATGTCCTTACTCTGTCAATGTCCATAGGGACATGTTCCAATCTACCAAAGGGGCTTAATGCCTACTGATTATCCATCCTAAGACTAATAGGGGAATATATAAACTTAGGTTTTCCCATCAGTGCCCAGGTTTGCTTCGTCATGACATTGACCTCCGACCCTAAGTCGAGGACCACATAGTCTATATCATATTCTCCAATCTGAGCATTCAGGTGTAGTTCCTTGTTTTTACTTCTCTTATTGGATAGTTGATGTACTTCTTTATTCAGTAAAGGATATACCCTTCGTATCTCATACTATCTGAGCAAATTTTTCATTTCTTGTATAGCTTTCTCATCTTTAATAAGCTCTATAAATGTATACAAGAAGCTGACATGTTTACTTGCCTCTTTTCCATATCCGGGAAAAGAAGACTGATCAAATGCTAGAGGCATTCCACATTGTCTGAATTCTGGCTATGTCCTTGATGAAGAACCTTGGTCTCTCCTGAATTCTCTTCTTGCCTCCTCGAACATTTGTTTTTCTTTCTTTGCATCAAAAGTTTGTGTCTTCTCTACAACTTTCTCGATGCCTGATTCTTATGTAGTCTTTCCTTGGGTCATTTTGTCTTCTCGTGTAACAACGCCTCCTCGAGTGATAAAAACGACTCTAGGGTCTTCTCTGTGAGGTTCGGCTTTGATCAATTGTATCAGTGGGTTCTACTGAGGTCCCCGTTTCTATTGAAGTTTAGCCAACAATGCTGGACATTTCTCGAAGACATGCTCGAAAGAGTTTCAATAGCTGCAAGTGGTACAAGGGTTCTGACAGTCCCTTGCCAAGTGTCCAGGCTATGTGCAGTTATAACAGATTATCTGTCCTCAACCTCGACCCATAACTCCTCCTCTTCCTCTTCCTCAAAATCTACCACGAGGGTTGAAGTTTCCTCTCCCAGGGGAGTTATACTGCGTAGTGTTTCCTTCTTGCTGTAATTCACCTTGAATCTTGTATATATCCCTTGACCTTTCATGCATGAGATCTTAAGCCCTACAATCCCTATCATCATGTCCCACAGACTTACAGAACGTGCAATACAAATTTGTGGGTGTCAGAACAAATTTTTGCATGTAGTAGCACTCACCAGGGTGATGTCTGTTTCTACATACCTCGCACTAGGGTAGGGTAACTTGTTTCAAGGGGCTCAGAGCTCCAGAGGCCAAATATTCATGGAATAGGGGACAATGTTCCTTGTCATGGGACTATGACCTGCATCTGACACACCAGTTGATTAAGGTTGGTTGTCATTGATGTCAACCCTTGAAGAAAGACCCGTAGCACAAAGTTTTGGGTAATGTACCCAATAGTGTTTGATGTAAATATGAATCATTATTGTTTTTTCATAGTTGATAAGAAGTAAATATGGATGAACTCCAAAGTGGTCCCCTTATGGTGAAAGCCTTCACGGGAAGACGCTTTGTGGAGTAAGAGAACCCATGCTTAATTATGGAATAATGAGTTGAAGGAAAGTGAATTTGTCAGGGAAAATATCCTATATGGATAGTTCTTGTCATGTCATTTCCGGTGGTATGTGGAACGTCACATAATTCCTCACGGTTAGAGAGTTATGGCCATGAGAAGTTGGAGACCCCAGGTTTGGGTA
>SNQJ01S0026487.1:73850-89381 GCA_010110895.2 Picea sitchensis | reverse complement strand
TGATACACCATGCATAGTATATAAGAAGTAATCATGTATTATTTTTCAAAGGAAGTAATGACTTCCAAAGGTAGCTACAAATTTCAAATATAAAGGGAGGGATAAACCTCCAAAAGGAAGATACAATCCTCCAATATCAAGAGAGGGTTGACCTCTCCATCCTTTCTCCTTCCTTCCACCCAATAATATATGAGAGATAGTAAAAATTTACATTAAACTATCACCATCAACCAACCATCACATAGAACCTGATAATGCTTCCTAATACTTCTTCAAATTTTTCAATTCTTCACTTCTTGGAATACTATGATCCTATAGATAATATTACTCAATGTATTCTCTAAAACCCCTCCAAGTTTCACTCCTTGAATCCTCCCAGAAAAGGAGTTATAGAGAAAATGGTAGACCTTATTCATATCTGGTTTATTGAGGAGAGTGAACTTATACAGAATGCCCCACACTCAATATTAAACATCAAATTCTGAAATTTGTACACAAGAAACTGAATCTCGTTCTCTTTCCAATGAAATTGGTCTCACTTCATTTGGATTCTTTATGAATATGTTATGATTGTTTTACCTAGAAAATTTGTTTATGATTAGATTCAGGACTAGTAAAAAACCATATGTTCCACAAAGGGTATCTCCAACATTATAGCGAATAAAGAGTTAAAATTTTACCACTGGTACCTAGATATGTCTTCTCAATAGCCTATGAATTTCACCATCTGAATCGTTCTAGAAAAACAATTATAGCGAAAATGGTAAGATGACCTTAAATAACATACATTAGAACACATCACTAAAATACTTCATCCTCTCTTAAAATTCGGCCTTCTTTACTTTAGATTTCCTCAAAAGTTTGACTTATATCTCATTTTTCATTAATAAACTTGCACGTGTAGAAAAATGAATGTATAATGAGATGTATTTATACCCTTTATGTCACTTCCTTTTAACATTGGGGTCGACATGTAGTTTCTACTTCAATTCACATTGGCATCTTCAAAAATTCATTTCTCCTCAATCGTGAGGATCCACCTGACGTGCCACATACCACTAGAAAAGACATGACTTATACTATCCATCCATGGGTGTTCTATCTACATGTGTAATTTCCATCATGTCTATCTACTTCGATCAACTGTGGCATCCAAAATCCAATGGCTAGGGTTGACATCAATGAAAACAACCAATCTTCCAACATAAGGCTACTGTTACATTTTGAGGGTGGAACACAAATCGATTTTCCCCTTTTCTTTGGATGAGTTTGAATAAAATGGTCAAAGGGGTAAAGTATGCCTTGAAGAAGCCTGAAAACAGTCTCTATCACTATGGGTTGATGAAACTACTTGTTGTTCATCAGTTGAGAAAACGAGGTAACAATTGGAAGAAACTCCTCACATAAAACTTTACTCGAGAGGATGTTTCTAAATCCGTGGAACCAAATGTAACAAAATAATGTAGTAAGGAGTCAGGTAGACATAAGGGGGGCAATAAAAAAAACTAAATAAGCCAAGTAATGAAGCAGACATTGTTGTCCCTAGCTCACCGAAGTTTGTTAGAAAATTGGACAAAGGAAAAATAGTAGTGTTAGAAGAACCACCTACACCTATGATGGAAGGATCATCGAAAACCAAGAAACCTTGCCCAGACCTGTCCACTAAAATAAAAACATAAATTAGTGAGAAAATAAGGAAGAAACAAAAGTCTCGTAGTGATGTAGGAGAAATTGCAGATAGTGTTCCATAAGTAATTGTTGAATTACCTTAGGAGGAGATGGGAGAATTGGAGAAGATCCCTCAATTGAGAGTTAAAGGTAAGAAGAAACTTAGAATCAATGAAGATAGTGCTATGGCAAGGTCCTCTAGTAGAAAGACAAGAAGTGCACAGGAAGAACAAGTTCTAGTGCCTACATTTGAGTCCTCTAAAAGAAAAACAAGGAAGGAATAGGGAAAACAAATTCCAATGCCCATATCTGAGCCTAAAAATAAGAAAAGGAGATTGTTTGAGGAGAAAATTTCCATTCTTGTTATAAAACTCGATGAAGCATCAAGTTCAACATGTAGAACCACTCAGAGCATGGCTAAATAACTGACAATTCCTCATGTTCCTTATTTTCTTGAGGATCCAGTTGATATTCTGACTTCACCAGAGGAAGAAGATATGCATGTAGCAACTATTAGTGAAACTGGGGAGTTAGTAACAAAGAATCTAAAGGATTTAAGGAAGGAATTTGAAGCTAGGGAGGAGGTTAATGAACAAGAAACACTTGCACCTGTCATTTCTTTGAACAAACAGTAGTTAGTACTGAAATTTGAAAGGATTACAAAACAAAAAGAAGAATTGAAGCAAGAAGTGGAGGAGTATAAATTTTTGGACAAACACATCAAGAAAGAAAATGCACAGTTGAAGGAGCATAATCGAAGGTTACAGGATGAGAATGATGAGGTATCTACCAATCTCAATAAGGTTATTCACCTGATACAATACAACATAGTTATTAAGAGGTAACTTAAGGATGAGGCTTCCAGTTTTGATATCATAAAACCAGAAAATTAATATTTAGGTAGGATGGAAGACAACACCAATTTAGCAATTTTCAGGACCAATTTAGAAATTTTTGCCTGAGCACATGCAATGAATTGGGCATGGGGGGAATTTTGGGTCTCCTTTTTTATGCCTCCAGTTACCTTATCTTGTCCTCTATATTGACCAACTTTACCTCAAACCTATGCACCATTTTCCTATTTTATTCCAAGACAGGTCTTTTAGCCATTCTTGTGTATATATGAGGTAACCTATGTTTAAATCATGATTTATGAGATTTATTAATAATTGGAATTGAATAATTGATGTTAAATTCTCTCTAATTACCTTGGTTGAATCAATAATATTTTATGACATAGTTCCTACTCATTTGGTACCTTTTTTGGTGTTCATCTGGTATTCAATTCGGTTCCTACTCATTTGGTACCTTTTTTGGTGTTCATCTGGTATTCAATTCGTCGAGTACGAATCATGTGCTCATATGGTACCAATGTTGTGCTCATTTGGTACCTATTTATGTACTTGTCTATTACCTATTTATATCCTAGTCTAGTACCAATGCATTTGAATTTACGCGTCCGATACCGATCTTCATGTTCCATCTATGTGCATTTGGTACTAGTTCTGCATCTTCGGCTTGGGTGTTTGAACTAATTTTCTTTCGATGGGTCCAAGGATTTTGTTGTATAGAACATACTTTGTTCATTGAACACCACAATACACTTCATCCTCATTCACTTTGTGTCATGAGGTTGAATTCGTTCCCATGAAAAATGTTATATCAACCAATTGTAATATGTATGCAATAATTTGATGTTATATCCACATCTTGGTTGTAACGGTTGTTTCTCTTTAAAAGAGAAGGCCTTGTAGATGATAGATGTACATAGAAATAATCAAGCATTGTTATGTTGTAGATTTGATTTTTGAAAAATGTTGATTGTACACCTATTGTTGAAGTAATGATGAATTAAAAATTCATGGAATCTATGTGTGTGTGATCAAATATTTCCTTTTGTAAGTTCTTTTTAAAGATACCTTGTTGGTATGGCAAGGGCCCACCAACACAACCAAGGTAAGCTTCCTTGTATATATTTGTGTGAATATAATTATGGTTTTTGTGTGGATAAAACAATTATGTGTTTTGATAATAGCATCTAACTTTACTTATATTGTGTTTCACTAAAGCATTTAACAAAACACAATAATCGTTTTTTGGTAATCTTGAGTGAGTGAGAATTTCCGATTGCAACATAGATTTCTAGTTAAATATTTGTTATTTTTGTGTGTATGTGTGGACAATCATTTGTTAGATTGAATGCTTTAATGTTTGTTTTTATTTTGCAAATATAGGGAGAATTAAGATCACCATATCTCACCCTACATGAACCTATAATGGAGTGTCTCACTTTACCTAGTATTTCTTCTAGGATTTATTAGGTTAGGAATGATTTTCCTTTTAAGAATGTGCAGATTGTTAATAACAAATTGTTGTTAAATTAGTTTCTAAAGGAAACATAGTCAAATTTCATCTTTCCCTTTCATGATCTTGTAAATGAACATATTCATTACCCGAGCAAGAGTCTTTAAATCACACATGCTTGCTTGGACATTTTGTTTTATGAGTTTTTCTTCGGTTTTTAAACTATGTGAAGAATATTTTTTGAAGATTGTGAAACAAAGCATTGGTTTTGGAGTGTTTCTCATGTAGGCTATAATGCGACGACATAGGATCTTACTCCATTATCACATATAGTGCATCAACTCTATTGATTATGAAACCGAATTGACATATTAAATGATTGCAATATATTGGACATATAATTGCAATTCAACATCACCCAAGAATTGGGTTGATGTTCTTCACGTGTGGTAGTTTTGTATATATGATTCAAATATTCTATAATAATATTGTCTTTCACATGTTCCACATACCTTCCTCCTTCTCAAGGATCCAATGGTGCAATAAATTTGTATTCCCCCCATTCAAATATCATCTTTCTTGGCTTGAAGTTAATAATAGTTTGTTTATCAAAAGCCCAATCCATACCCAATAGTGTTGTATATGGCGAAATGTTATCTACTATGTCAATGACCTCAGTGCCATGGTGTGGAACACCATAAAAATATAATCGAACCTTCAACCCACCAATTGGCACCATTTTGTACTGAGTTTCCAACTTTAATTGAATAGGTGAGTACCTCGCTTGAGGTTCTCCCATAGCTTCCTAGGTCTTCTTTAAGAAGAACATTGAATTTAGATCCTAAGTCTAGTATGATATCCCCATATTGAATTCTCCTATTTTGGCATTCAATCTAAATTATCTTCTAGTTCTTCTCTTACGCACCTAATTTACTTCCTTTTTACCCTTTCTTCCCTCTGCCAGATAAACCTGCTCTAACATATTCGACAGTACTTGTATGTAATTTTTATCATTCGACAATTTTACACATGACCCCAAAACATTTTAAGTTACTTACTTTATTTTGAATACTCTCGATTAGTCTCACCGACTGTAATGAAGGAATGTCATACACCGTATCTCATCTTCGGTTTAGGTCCCCAAGTAGATGCATTATTTTATTTCTAAATCTCTTTCATATCCTCTCTGAATATATCTTTCTCTTTGCACACATAAAAATTCTGTTGTTCAAAGGCTCTATTCTTCCTGACCCACTCATAGTGGTCTTGATCCTTCTTGGTTTCATCTTCTCCAGTATTAGCTCCACCTCTAGTGTTCATGTTAATCTTCTTCTCATCCCTTCTTCTCTCTCGCTTTCCACCGTGATCCATTGCACATTATGATTAGTCTGATTCCTCTTGTCTAGTATCTTTATCAAAAGTGTTGACACTCTTTGTTGCATGGTCTAATGTAAGCATAATACATACATGTTATGTGGCTCACAGTCTCTTCTATAGTGCCCTATGTTTCTAAAAGTTATGACAAACTACTGGTCCCCAACCTCCTCCAAGGCTTCTACCTCCATGACCTCCTCCCTCTTTCAAGCCTCCTCTGCCTCTTTGATTATCTCGCAGACGGTGTAAGTTATAATGTGGAACCTTTTGATTATACTATGATCTGCGGGATTATTTTACTGTGGTGGTGCTACACACTATTGTGGTTGTGCTCCAAACTATTGCACATTATTGTACTCATGGTTTTGCTTGGAAAATTCCTGCCGTGATTGTATTGTGGCTATTGTGTAGTGTTATACTATGATTGTTGCGTAGATTGTCCTGCTACATGTTCAACCTACACCCTATATGTATATGCAACCCTTTATTTCATCATCCTTGTCTCATACCCCTACCTTGTGTCCAACCGAATTCTACAAAAGTTACAAATGTAATATTCAACATTGTATGATACTTATGCATTAGGGGGAAGCCTGATAGGACTGCGTCCATGTGTTATGCATATATCACACCATGGCCCTCCTAATGCTAAACGATTTGACATACCCACTCCAATATATTGTACAAATAATACACTCATTCTTATGATGGTCTTATGTCCTACACATTGTACAACATACGTCTCTTTTTCCTTTCCTTTGTTATGATTCGATTGGAATGTTAATTTCTCTAACATTGCTTTAGTTCTTCCACAATTGGATCTTTATGATTGTACTAGTTTTCTTCTAACTGTAATGTTGCTTGCGGAGTGTTGGAAGAAGGTTGAAGTGGAAAGAAGGATGATTGTGGGAAAGAAAGCATATAGAGGAAGCACAACTAGAAGGAAACACAAGACGGCACATTCAAGAAAAGCATGCACAAGGAAAGCATTGTAAGGAAGAACAAAACATTCACATGAGAGGAATACCTAACGTTAGTAGGGTTATGGTTTTGGTAAAGTATTGTAACAATGTATTGAGAGGATTTGAATAATCTAACATTTTAGTTGAACCAGGATAAGAACAAGGATAAATGAGAAGTTGTTTGGTGCACCACATGTGACAAGGACACCACAAGAATGAATGTCCAATGTTCACATAGTATATGGAAACAAGAATGCCAAATCCATTACCACCGAGGACCATGGTGAAAAATAAGAAACCGGTAATGATCCATATCACTACCCAACGATGTAGAAATACCAGATAGTCCTAAAGAGCTCATATTGCACCTTTTGCAAGTCAATGGTCCACGACAAAAAATATTGTAGAACTATGGATTTACGTGAGAAAGGACATTAGACAATATTATGTGAGTAAAAATCCCAAATGATGACTAGGCAAGCAAATTCACAGTTAATCAAGTTCAACTCCATACAACACTACACGGAAGCAATATAATACTATGCAACCATCTTACAATAGCGTGCAACTATAGTACAATACGAAATAACCCCAATACAATACCGCGTAGTACAATCAAGCCTCTTAGTCTAACGCACCGCGAGGAGATAGACCAGTCTATATAAGAGGAGGATGAGCTAGAGGAGGTTTCATAAGAGGTAGAGGACCTAGGCGTCACAATTTTCAAATAACTAGGACACTATGCAAGGGAATCTCCACTCCCACCAACTTAATTTGTATAGCCGTCACACATCGGATCATGATATGGAAGAATGTCCGACACTACTAGTAAAGACCTAAGAAAAGAGGAACCAAAACAACTAGAATGTTTAGTGGATCTCAACCGAAGCAAGCAGGCGAAGGACGGAACATCAATATTGTGATTCACGGAGGAACTAAAATAGGAAATGACATAGTTTGACAGGAACCAACACAAAACCAATAGGTAAAGAAGAACACCAAGGAAACACCACGGCAAAAGGAGAAGGAGGTGATATTCAAGGAAGCCCGGCAATAATTATTTGATTGAGTGATCCATCATCTTTGAAAATATTGTAAAACATACTAGAAAAGTGTAGTGGCGAGACGACAGAAAAGATAGAACCAAAAATGGTTAATCACCTGCTACATAAGAAGAAGAACAAGTAGGGATTTCAGACTAATGTTACTATTGGGGATTTCAATATGGGAGACATCATAATTAGATCTAGGATCTGAAGTTACTGTATTACCAAAGAAAACATGGAAATGCATGGAGAACCAACATTAAGATACTCACTTGTTCAATTGAAGCTAGAAAATAAACATAGAGTCCTACCAATAGGTAGACTGAAGGAGCACAGTAGACCTAGATGGAGTGCTCACTAAAGCAGATATTGAAGTTATTGAAATAGTGGAGGACAAACACCTACCCAACATTGCTTGGTCTAGATTGGGCTGCTTGAAAACCAAAGCCATAATCAACTTGAAAACCAAGAAAATGTCATTTGATTAAGGAGAATAAAAGTTCATTGCGCCATTATATCCATCCGAAGGGGAGAGGTTAGTAGAACTCACTTGCCCAAATCCTAGAGGAAATTGACCATTTGTACGTAATAACCACGACAATGAGGATTACATTAAACCAATCGGATGG
The DNA here is from genome assembly GCA_010110895.2 of Picea sitchensis. Taxonomy (NCBI): domain Eukaryota; kingdom Viridiplantae; phylum Streptophyta; class Pinopsida; order Pinales; family Pinaceae; genus Picea; species Picea sitchensis. The sequence goes on along the minus strand of SNQJ01S0026487.1, from coordinate 81,398 downwards.
GGTACCTGGGCCATGGAGCATTACTTCATGTGAAATAGACTCAAACACCGGTTTAGAGAACTGGCAACAAAGTCTACATGAATTATCCATGAGAATATGTGTAAGAATAGACCGCACAATAAGATAGGTAGGCAATAAAAATCGAGAACCAACGCCTAATGTAATAAATGATTTGGAAACATTCTTGAAATAGTATGAATATACAACCAGAGACTGTTAGCACTTTATATAGCACTCAAGGCCACACCTGGAATATGGTGGGGTGTGCACAAGGAGATCATCACAGATTGGTATCAATGTAAGAGGCTAATGTGCATAAGGTTTCCATGCAGAACATAAAAGCAACAAATAGTAGAAGTATGATGGACATAAACTAACTGAACACTTGGAGGCATGTAGAATGATATGGAAAATGACACTCTGCATTTGAATGGTCTCTACTCACTTCATAATAATACTCCCCAGAGAGAATACCAAATGAACCCGACATATACGCATTCAGTATTTCAGCAGCTGAACCGACATGGACTATTACTGCAGTAGAAGTTTGTCATTACATTTTCATTCGAACATGAAAACCCCAACATAGATGCATCTCTAAAAAAGATAATAGGATTAATACTTATCAAAGAAATAGATAAAATTATCACGTATATAACAACGGAATAAACAAATAGTTAAGAATCAAGTCATGATATCGTGCAAGAGGAAGCAACTGCATGAAGATGATCCACTTGATATCTCGTGATTGAAGAGGCGTATTAAAAGAGACACAGCATCCACCACTGTGAATCGTAAATACTTCCAATAACTGACCAAAAGTAAATAAAGTCAACATTGGGACAACCGAAAATCCCAAAATGGTCGCGATTGGAGACTACTAGGATGAGTAAAAAGTAGAAACTATCACGAGTTGTTACGCGAAATACAACGACTTATTTCCAAACCTTTACAGATGAAGGGTATATAGAGAATTAGAGAGATGAAGATACCACTCAAACTAGAAGCAATATCGATCAGACAACAACCGTGATAGACCAAACCCCATATACAAAACGTAAAGTCGATGAGATCACTGGTGATGCCTAAGACTCCACATCATAGAACCCACAAGAATCAAAATTTATAAGCCCGATGGTAGTATAAGACAAGAAATAAGGAGCGATTAGGATATGCATTGATCATGGTAGTTGAACCATGTACGCCTACATGACTCGCTCCCTCAACACCTTCACGCATGCGGTGTTGTGACAATGAGGACATGAAGTTTACTCATTCACCATGAATTCCTCGCTACCATCGATATGATAGCACAGGGGACTGGCTAATACCACGCTTGTGATGTAATGGGATCTTATCACATTAATACCATGCCATTTGAACCAAGAATGTACCAACAATATTCTCCAGAGTGGTCATAACAACATTTAAAGAATCCATCCATCACCTCTTTGGAAGTATAACTGGATGATTGGATAGTCTATAATCTTTTAAAAAATCATGTAGAAGTCTTATGCCTAATGCTAGAAATATGCATAAAGCATAATGGCTATCACTAGACATAAATAAATGTACATTTGGAACACCGTTTTGGATACTATTAGGCTATATAGTATTCAAACAAGGTTTACTAGTAGATCCCGCCAAGAAGATCACAAGTAGCCATTGTTAACTTACCACCACTAAAAATAGTTCGTCAACTAAGAGCCACGCTAGAAACACAGGTTATTATAGGAAATTTTTCAAAGGATATGCGTAGATCAACGCGACCAATGGAAAATATGCTAAGAAAGGATACAAATTTTAGTGGAACGATGAGTGTCAACACGGTCCAGATACCTTTGAAGGAAAAAATGGTTATCGATCGATATTAGTATTTCTAGACTGAGAAAAAGAATTCCATGTGCATGTATATGTATCCATAGCACTTTTGAGCTATCTTGGCACAAATCCAGAGGGAGACTTGATCAACTGATAGAATTCGGGCGAAAGTAGAAAGTTATTTAGACTCAACATAAATATAACACGTAAATCGAAAAGAGAAGGCTCTAGCTATGTATTCACTGCTTAAATTCGGACATTACTTATTGGAAAAACACTTTAAGATGTTCATTGATCACTCTCCTCAAATACTTAGTCAATAAGCCAAAGTTGGGGGAGAATCTGACGATGGTTACTACTATTTCAAGAATTTCAATTTCTGAAGTAATAGTCAAACCAGAAATTGAAGATGACCTCGACTACCTATCAGGGGTCACAAATGGAGAAGAGTCTATGAATTTAGGAAGACAACTTCTAGATGCATAGTTATTATCAGTAAATATTGTTGATGAATACTTCACAAAAATCATCCAGTACTTGAGTACAAGTACCAATAATCGCAAGAATATAACACCGCGTAGAAAAAATCTAGTAGTCCAATGGTCGACTCATCATCTTGTTCGCTGTGGAGCCCCGGGATTATCTCTCCGATTCGTAGGTCCTGTTTCACCATGTTTATACTCCCATGAAGCATTTACACCTTAAGTATGTACAATCTTCCAACGCAAGGGAGTGAAAAGTGGGGGGGTAGCCCTCCGCTGGTCTCGGGGCTATCCTCCTACCGGGGATCTAGGGCATAGGTTCGCGGCAAAGCCTGGTACCTTTCCTTGTAAAAAGTATATTGTAATTTCATTGTAACATGGATCAAGCTCATTATAAGGTCTAAAATCTAATCCAGAGATTATGTTAGGTTTCTTTCCTAGAAAGAAACCCTCTCTCATGAGGGAAATGTATCACGGCCATGATGGTGGTATCATTGTATTCGAGAGGAGATCATGGAGAGAAAGAAGAGGAAGTTACAACGGTTTTGTCGCTTGGTTGTATCCCTTCATTTGTCGATAATAATAAAGTAAGGACTTGGCAATTCTTTTCTCGTGGATCGAAATTCAATAATCGGTGAACCACGAATTCCATAGTCTCTTGTATTGTGTGCTTCCGGTGGTTTTGTTTCCTCGGTGATTTCGTTTTATTTATTGCTCCGGTCTTGTTTTTCTAACAACCGGTATCAGATCCAAGGTAACTCGTAGAAAAAAGAGGGTTCCTAGTCCGAGTGGGAGCAATGCTGGAGGATGGAGTTTAGGGCTCCAGAAATTTAACTACCAAAAACTACCGCCATGGAAGATGCATGGAAGACTATTTATATCAGAAGGATCTATTCCTACCATTGAGCGGAGTAGCAAAGAATTTGGTGGCCATGAAGGATGAAGAATGGGAGATTCTTGACAGAAAGGCTCTAGGAATGATACGGCTGAGCCTAGCAGCATCGGCGGCTTTCAATGTTTCGAAAGAAAAGACAACGAAGGGTTTGATGGACACGTTGGCCAAATTGTACGAAAAAACCTCGACGTCGAATAAGGTATTTCTAATGAAGAGATTGTTTAATACGAAGATGTCAAAAGGTGGGTCTGTTGCAGATCATTTAAATGAATTTAATACGGTTACTAATCAACCAATTTTTGTAAAAGTGGACTTTGATTATGAGGTTAGGGCTCTTCTAATCTTGTGCTCATTGCCAGAAAGATGGAATGGCTTGGTCATGGTTGTAAGTAACTCTGTCTCTGGTTCAAATACTTTAAAATTTGAAGATTTTGTTGGTGTTATCCTTAGTGAGGAAATGCGACAGAAAAGCACAGGTGAGACATCAGGAAAATCCTATGAATGTCTAGATAAAATGAAAGAAGGAGGTGAAACTCACATTGTCGAAGCACAAGGACAGAATGTTGAGGCAGAAGATGCTAAGGGCGGAAGATCACTGATGATGAGAAAAGTTCTCTTAACGCCAGAGAAGGAGGCAGAGAACCCAGTCCAAAGGAACAGACTTTTTCGGACTTCTTGCAAGACCAAAGACAGGGTATGCAAAGTCATCATGGACAGTGGTAGCATAGATAATCGCGTTTCTAAAGAGATGGTAGAAAAGTTGGAGTTGGAGACTATTGAACATCCAAGCCCGTAGAGAGTTTTGTGGCTACAAAAATGACATCAGGTAAATGTCACTAAACAATGTTTAGTTGAATTTAAAATAGGAGGATATAAGGATGAAATACTATGTGATTTCATTCCCATGGATGTTTGTCATCTATTGTTGGGTAGACCATGGCAATATGACAGAAATGTGATTCATGATGGGAGAAAGAACACACACACCCTCGAGAAGAATGGGAGGACTCACATGTTGTTGTTGATTAAGGATAAAGAAATGAAACCAGAGGTGATCAACACTGTACTTCTTATGAGTGTGAAGGAACTTCTTAAGGAGGTTAAGAAGAAGGAAGATACACAATTCATCGTGGTCAGGAAGCCTAGAATTGTTTTAACCAGTATAAGAGTGGATGAGTTACCGGAGGAAATACAGAGGTTACTGGAAGAGATCGCTGATATAGTAGTGGAAAAAATCATTGTTCATTGCCACCGATCAAAAGTATAAGTCATCATATTGATCTCATACCTGGAGCTAGTTTACCAAAAAAAGCAGCGTACAGATTGACGTCGCAGGAAAATGAAGAGGTCAAGAGGCATGTTCAGGATTTAATGGACAAAGGGTTGGTTAGAGAGAGCTTGAGTCCATGCGTTGTTCCAACAGTGCTCAGCCCAAAGAAATATGGAGGATAGAGGATGTGTACAGACTCAAGGGCAATCAACAAGATTACCATCAGATATAGATTTCCTTTTCCAAGGATGGATGATTTGATGGATTGCTTGAGTGGAGCAAGATTCTTTTCAAAGATTGATTTAAAAATCAATTATCATCAAATCCGAATGAGAGAAGGTGATGAATGGAAGACATCATTCAAGACGAATGAAGGGTTGTATAAGTGGCTTGTTATGCCATTTGGCTTAACAAATGTTCCTAGTACTTTCATGAGATTGATGAATGAAGTCCTGAAGGATTTCATAGGAAAATTTGTCATTGTATATCTTGACGATATATTGATTTTCAATAGAACATAAGAAAAACACTTGAAGCATTTGGCTACAGTGACGAGGAGATTACAGCAAGAGAAGTTGTCGATAAACGTGAAGAAATCATCATTTATGAGGACATAACTCATTTATTTGGGTTTTTCTATCTCTGCAAAGGAGCTGAGAATGGATCCAGATAAGGTAGAGGCGATTAAGAATTGGCCATCACCGAAAAAATGTATTTGAATTTATAAGCTTTCATGGATTGGCTAGTTTCTACAGGAAATTTATCAGAAATTTCAGCGGAATTAGCACACCAATGATGGACACGGTGAAGAAAAGACACAAATATTTTCACTGGACAGAGGAAGCAGAGAAGAGTTTCAACCTACTGAAGAAGAAGATTACTAAACAACCAATTCTGGCATTGCCAGATTTTAGTAAGACATTTCAGGTCAGGTGTGATGCTAGTGGATTTGCAATTGGAGTGGTCTTGAGCCAAGACGACAGTCCGGTTGCATACTTCAGTGAAAATTTGAATGAAGCAAAGATTAAATATTCAACATATGACAAGGAATTTTATGCTGTCATACAAGAGTTGAAGAAATGGAGATATTATTTGGTCCCTAAAGAGTTTTTTTTGTACAATGATAATCATGCTTTGCAATTTATGACTCAACAGGAAAAGTTGAACCAGAAGCATGCAAAATGGATTGAATACATGTAGAATTTTAATTTTGTAATTAAGCATATTTATGGAACTGCTAACAAAGTTGTGGATGCTTTGAGAAAGAAATGTTTGTTGATGCAGGAGTTCAGAGTCAAAACATTGGGTTTTGATAACCTCAGGGACATGTACAGAGCTGACCCAGATTTTAAAGAGGCATATGAGGCATCTGAGAATCTAATTCTCAGGGATAGAAGCCAATGGACCAAATATATGATCTAGGATGGATTATTATTGAGGGGAAATCAATTATGTATTCCAAAATGATCCATGAGGGAGAATCTGCTGAAAGAAAAACATAGTGGGGGATTGGTTGGACACTTCAGTCATGACAAAACATTCTCAAAGTTGAATGGCTCATATTTTTGGGAAGGGATGAGAACAGATGTAAAAATATTTGTGGGCAGATGTAGAATTTGTCAGCACACAAAGGGAAAAAGGCAGAACACAGGGTTATACCAGCCATTACCCATACCTGAGAGGCCATGGGATGCAGTGAGCATGGATTTTATGTTGGGATTGCCAAGAATGCAAAGAGGATTTGATTCAATATTTGTGGTGGTAGACATATTTTCAAAGATGGCACATTTTATACCATGTCAGAAAATCAGTGATGCAACACATATTGCAAACCTGTTTTTCAAAGAAGTCATCAGACTTCACGGCTTGCTAAGAAGTATAGTTTCATATCGAGACACAAAGTTTGTGGGACATTTCTGGAGGAATTTATGGAAGAAGATGGGGACAAATTTGTCATTTAGATCGGCTTATCATCCTCAGACGGATGGAAAAATAGAATTTGTCAACCAGAGCTTGGGAGATTTGCTAAGGAACCTAGTGACTAAACACCACAGTCAGTGGGATCACATTCTGCCACAGACGGAATTTGCTTATAATGATTCGATCAATACAAGCACAGGGAAAATACCATTCCAAATTGTGTATGGAATGTAGCCAAGGGGATTTTTTGAATTGAAAGATTCATAACAGAATGAATTTAGAAGTTCTAGTGTAGAATATTTTGCAGAAGCAATGAAGGAACTTCACAGCCAAGTGAGGGAACATTTACAAAATTCGAGTCAAGAGTACAAGCGCAGAGCAGATCAACACAGGAGAGAACTTCAATTTGAAGTCGGTGATCTGATTCTTACACATATGAGAAGGGAAAGGTTCCCAAGGGGAACATATAACAAACTGAATATGAAGAAGATTGGACCCTCCAGAGTCATGAAGAAATTTGGGGCAAATGCATATGAGATTGAATTATCCGATGGGATTGAAATTTCACCGTTATTCAACATCTCAGATTTGTACCCTTACAGAGCTGGAGAAGCAGGAGTAGAGAATGAACAAATAGAGGTTCAGTGGAATAAACAAATGCCTATAGCTGAAAAGCCACAGATGGAAAGTATACTTGACAAGAGAGTCAGTTAGAGAACCAGGAGAAAAGAGTATTTTGAATACTTGGTCAAATGGAAGGAACATCCAGTTGAAGATGCCAACTGGGAAAATGAAGCAAAAATTCAAATGCATGGACAAACCGTGCAAGAGCTCATGAACAAGAGTCCATGAAAATTTTCAAGCGAGGGAGTATGATGCAAGAGCATCACCAACAACAAGTGAGGGCAGAGGCGGAAGACAGTTGGAAGGCCACCAGTGCACGTTTTGAAATATTTTTGAAATATTAATGTAATAGTTAAAGGGAAGCGTACTTGCATATTGTAAATAGATCATGAGTGATTCGCTCTCATCTGTAGAATGTAGAGGCATTTATGCATAGTTAACGAACGTAGGTAGATTTAAATTCCAGATTTGACAGTTTTAGGAACAGGAGGGAAAACGACTATAGACACCCTCACCTTTGTATCATTGTAACATTA
>SNQJ01S0026487.1:45697-58726 GCA_010110895.2 Picea sitchensis | reverse complement strand
TGGGTACTTGGATTATTGTGGGTGTTGGGAAACCTGTGGGAGCCTAAGAGCTGACTAGTTTGGGAACCCAATTACACTCTAGAACCTTCCTTGTGGATTCATAGCCTTGGCTTGGGGGTGACACTGTTGTTGAGATTTGGAGCAGTGGTGTCTACGGTTGGGTGGAACGTCCTTGGTTTGCAGCTAGTCGGTGTCACCTTTCCTAAAGATAAGTGATCTTTGTCGTGATATTATTATCTGTGTATGAATGTATTTCCACTGTGTAATTTAATTATCATCTACATGTGTATGTATGTATTTCCGTTGTGTATATTTAATTATCGTTTAACATAATCTCTAGATTATGCATGCTTGCTGGATATTGCACTACATGTGATTAAATTTGTTCTCTTATTCATCCTTAATAACTAAAGAAGGTATCAAAAAGAGAAAGATGTATGAGGGCGGGCTTGCAGGTAGCTTACCCGGCCTGTGGGTGGCTGGGTATGTTACAGATGGTATCAGAAATTTTGGTTGAAACATCAGGTCGGTATGGGCTGGGTTTGTTGGTCAGAATCTCATGGTCAAGATCGAAATTTGACCGTGAATTTTAAAAGATCAGGAGGAATGGCATTGCAGCAGCTACGCAAGACACATAATGTCATAGAACCCCTGTAAGGGTTCGAAGGATCGTGACCATTCCTTTTTAATTCGGGAGCGATCACCACCATAGGATCGAGAGATCTGGGATTATTGGATCGGAGGACAGGTAAACAGGGGTCATTCAATGAAAAGGAAACAAGTTAAAGGTCGCAACCATCAGATCCCCTTGGAGAGAGATATCAATGGCCTGCGGGCATTGTGAGGAATCGAGTTGCACGGGAGATAATTTCCCAAGGCAGTCTCTCAATCCAAACCATGGTTTCCCTGAGGGGTTATGTGTCAGCATCAAGAGAACTGTGAGGCGAGAAGCGGGTTACTCCAAAACCACTGATGCATGCCCCCACAAATTGAAAGGCATGCAGTGATGTGACAGGTTAGGGCTCGAACATTGAAACTCCAAATAGCCAAAGTAGTTGGGGATCGTTGATCCATAGGAGGAAACGCGCCAACCGATCGTGTGCTCCAGGTGAAAGAACCCTGGGAAAGAGAGAGCGAGGATAAGTTGAGTTTTGAGACTCCCGAAACCTAGAGAGACGGAGAGCCGAAGTAAATTTAGATTGTTTGATCACCCGAGAAGATCTCAGCCATTGATCTGCCGAGAGCCACGAGTCACCAGATCCATGAATTCGGATAAAATCCAGTGGGGCCAAATAAGTTTGAGATTTGAGATTTCCAGAATCTGGAGTCCCAAAGGAATCATTGTCATCGATCTGCAGGGGACACGCGTCAGAAGATCGCGAACTCCAGATAAAAATATTTTCAAGGAAAAAGGTTGAAGTTTGAAATCTATGAAGTCCGAAGCCCCGAAGAAATCATAGCTGTCAGATTGAGGAGGACACGTGGAGTAGACCCCTGGACTCTGGGTGAAGACCCAAAGTGAATCTTGATCGTCCAATCTAGGAGGACATGTGGCAATAGATTGGCCAGTTCGGGAATTTAGAGTTCGGGAGAATTGGAAGTGTGCTAGTTTGAAAACTCCCAAAGCCCGAAGAGTCGAAGTGATGAGGCATGATGACATCAACTGGGATGACATGGACACATGGGATGTGTGCCACATGTCAGTAACATTTGGGCATTTGGAACATTGAAAATTCAATTAGAACGTGACACATTTCACCCGCCTGATTGGGCCACGCGTCCGCTTCCTGTGTTTCGCCACGTGGCGACAAATCATGTAGTCCAGAAGACCGGGCACTCTAGAAGGGAAGAATGTGACAGGTTTCATTGGTTCAAAAACTCCTGAAGGACTGAAGGCCAGAGTATATATCAACCGTTGATTCCAGAGGACATGTGTCGAAGGATCGTCAAATGAAGATAAAAGAACTACAGGAGAAAGTGGAGGAGGGAAGTTTGAAACTTCTGAAGCCTGAAGTGATGAAATGATTCATAGCCACTGATCTGTGGGAGGACACTTGTCGATAGATCAGGAACTTTGGGTAAAGGCATTCCGAGAGGAGGCAAGCGAGAAAAGTTGAGACTCCCGAAGCACAGAGTCCCGAAGTGGATCTTGATCGTCGATCGTGAGAGAGGACAAGGACCATTGATCTTGTCCTGGTTGAAAGTCCCGAAGCTATGGACAAGTGCTTTTCAGCTAAGCGTAGGGTCATGGCCATGGTCGTATGCAGATATAGAGATGAGGAAAGGAGGGCTAAGGGCATATTTGGTTATTTCCGAGACAAAAAAATGCTAAGGTAGGATTTAGCCACGGTTTCTAGTTGAGATCACCTAGGGAGGTGGTTTGAAGGAAGTGCCTGCGCAGGGTGAAACTCTGTGTCGACCGAGGATAATGGGACACTGTTATTATCAGAGAATGGGGATATAACCTCCATGAACAAAAACAAGAAAGAGACCTGTAGCATGGTTTGGCAATTTGTTTTGTTTATCATACGCATAATTCTAACAAAATGGTTGCTTGCACATTTTGCAAAATTAATAGGCTTAAGTGCATCATCTCAGGATGTGTATTGAGGAAATGGAAGAAGGCAAGGGAGCCTCCAGTCATGAAAAGGAGGCCAAAGGTTAGAATACCAGGATCAGTAATGCAGAGACAGAGTCCAATGGACACAAGGGAAAAGAAGAGCAAGAAACGTTAATAGAAACTATAAGAAGCCTGAAGATGGAAGTGTGGAGCTACAAAGAAGACAACGAGAGACTGATGAGAGAGAAAATCCAGATAAATGTTCGAGTGTTACAGAGCTTAAATCAGTTGCAGAGGCAAATGAAGAAGGGACAAGACAAGAGGAAGAAGGCAGGTGTCATGAAAGAAGAGATGATCGTGGGAGAGCTGGCTATTCCAGAAGTGCCAGTAGATCTCATGGACACCACTCACCTCCTTACTTAGGAAGAAAGTTTTATGCATCGGATTATTTTGTAAGCAGTCCAGAAGTGTTTCATGTTAGACACCAGAGAAGGAAACAAGAGGTAGAGTATTTTCAAGGGGAGATGAGGAAGCTCAAGCCACCTTCCTTCGATGGTGAAAGAGAAAGGGAAGATGATGTCGAAGCATGGTTGGTTGGGATCTAGAGATATTTTCATTTGCATAACTATTCATCAAACCTGGAAGCCAGGATTTCCACCTACCATTTACACGAGAAAGTTGCAGCATGGTGGGACCAATTGAAGCAAGTGGAACATGTTGATGAAAGTAGGATCACTTGGAAACAATTCAAGAATTACTTCCAGAAGGAGTACCTCTCAGAGCATTTATATAACAAGAAAATGTAGGAGTTCTTTGAACTCAAGTTGGGAAGCATGACTATGGAAGAATATGAGAATAAGTTATTGGGATTGTTAAAGTATGTCAGGTTCATTAGTGATGAGAAAGTGAAAATACATATATTTCTAAGTGGATTTCCAGCCTTCTATAAGTAAAAGATCAAGTATGATGAACCCGAGACCTTGACTGAGGCCATCGGGAAGGCTAAATACCTGTACGAGCAAGGCCAGGGAAGAGAATACCTATAGAAATCTTGGAAGGACAAGAAGAATGTGAAGTTCAATCAGAGGAGGAAAGGATTAAAACCTCCCTTCAATAGGAATGAACCTAATAAAAATCATCAAGATCAGTATGCTAAGGAGGATTTCAGGAAGGAAGACTCCTTGGGGAAAAGGGGAAGACCACCGATTGAATGTTGGGGATGCAAGGAAGATCACATGTACAAGGATTTACCACACAGAAAGGACAGAGTGAATAATGTGCACAACATCCAAGAGGCTACAAAAGTCAAATATATGGGGAAAATCTATGCAACTTTCAATGATCGACAAGAAGAGTACCAATCCAATATGATTGAGGTGGAAGGTAAGATCATAAATCAGCCTATTGTTATTTTGATTGATTCAAGAGAAATCCATTGTTACATTGATCCTAATATAGTGTATATATTACATTTGGAGAAAAGTAAACTTGGAAAAACAATTTTGGCTCAGTTAGCCACTTGAACCAAAAGAAGAATCCATGATATGGTCAGAGGTTGTTCCATAAGTCTTAATGGTGTGAATACTAGTACTGATCTAAACATCATACCATTGGGGTCTTATGATATTCTGATTGGAATGGATTGATTAGACAAGCATCATATTGCCCTAGCTTGTCATAAAAAAACATTTACATGCCTTGATGGAAATGGAAAATAGAGCACTGTGAGAGGAGTTCCAAGACCCATCTCTATAAGGGAGATTTCGTCGATACAGCTGAAAAGATGTTTTAGAAAAGGATGTCAACTGTATGCAGCCCATGTGGAGGAGTCAGTTGATACAAAGGGGCCAAGCCTTGAAGATTTCTCGGTACTACAGAAATTTGAAGATGTATTCCAAGAAATACCTGAATTGCCACCAAGAAGGGAGATAGATTTCTCAATTGATTTAGTTCCAAGAGCTGCCCCAGTGTCGAAAACGCCTTACAGAATGAGCACAACAGAGTTAAAATAATTACAAATGCAGTTGGAAGAATTGTTGAAGAAAGGGTACATAGGTCCAATTGTTTCACCTTAGGGAGCACCAATACTTTTTGTCAAAAAGAAGGATGGAACCTTGAGGCTGTGTATTGACTTCTGATAATTGAACAAGTACACTATAAATAAAAAGTATCCTTTACCTCGAATTGATGACCTCTTTGATCAGCTAAGAGGATAAAATATATTTTCAAATATTGACCTGAGGGTAGGATACCATCAGGTAAGAATCAAGGAAGAAGACATTCATAAGATGACCTTTAGGACCGGGTATGGACATTATGAATTTGTAGTGGTGCCTTTTGGATTGACCAATGCACCAGATGTATTCATGTGCTTAATGAATGACATATTCATAATTTATCTAGACAAGTTTGTCATAATATTTCTGGATGACATACTTATATATTCTAAGTCTGAAGAGGAGCATGAACATCACTTGAGATTGGTGTTGCAGGTACCAAGAGAATATCAGTTGTATTCCAAGTTGAGTAAGTGTTATTTTTATCAAATTCAGGTCCATTACTTGGGACACATTATTTCAGAGCAGGGCATAGCAGTAGATACAGAGAAGATTGAATCCATTAGAGGATGGCCAACACCCAGAAATGTGTCAGACGTTAGATATTTTATGGGATTAGCTGGCTACTACAGAAGGTTTATAGTAGGGTTCTCTAAGATTTCTCATCCCATCACTTATTTGCAAAAGAAGGGAGCTAAATTTGAATGGACACTCAAGTGTGAAAATAATTTTAATCTGTTGAAGGAATTACTTACTAGTGCACTTGTATTAAAGATTATTGACCCAAATGAAATTTTTGTGGTATGTACAGACGCTTGTAAGGAAGGACCTGGGGGAGTCCTCACACAAAATGGACATGTCATTGGATATGATTCCAGAAAGCTTAAGGAACATGAGAGGAACTATGCCACGCACGACTTGGAACTTGATGCCATTGTTCACGCCTTGAGGATGTGGAGGCATTATCTCATGGGAAAGAAATTTGAATTAAGGACATACCACATTGGTCTGAAGTATCTTTTTGAACAACCGACCTTGAATGCCAGACAAACAAGATGGCTGGAATTTTTAAGTGAATATGACTTCGATATCAAGCATATAAAGGGAAAGGAGAATAAATTTTTTGATGCACTTAGTAGAAGAGTGCATCTCATGCATGCTACTGCTATCAGAATGCATCAGTCAAACTTGAAGAGCAAAATTTTAGATGGTCTTATTACATATCAGCATTACCTAGAGGTAAAGAAAAACTTACAGCAAGGAAATGTACAACAGAAAGTAAAGGAGTACAAGATAAAGGAAGATGGATTACTCATGCACAAAAATAGAATCTATGTTCCTAGTTCTGGAGAACTGAGGAATTTGGTACTGAAGGAAATGCATGATGTTCCTTATGCTGGACATCCCAGTTACCAGAAAAAAATTACAACAATAAGAAGCCAGTTCGTTTGGCCGGGAATGAAGAAGGACGTTGTTGATTACATCACTCGATGTATGGAATGTCAGAAGGTGAAGGATGAGCATAGGCACCCAGCGGGTTTGCTGCATCCATTGCCAATTCCATAGAAGAAATGGGAAGTGATCACCATGGATTTCATCACAGGATTACCCAAAATGAATAAGCAACATGATTCAATCATGGTGGTGGTTGACAAATTAACAAAGGTTTCTCATTTTGTGCCTATGAAGACAACGCATACAACAGCTAATATTACAGATATTTTCATGAAGGAAATTGTTAGGTTGCATGAGATACCTAGGAAAATCATCTCAAACAGAGATATGAAGTTTACCTCCAATTTTTGGAGGGGATTGATTAAAGGATTTAGCACAAATCTAAACTTTATCACAGCATATCATCCCTAGATAGATGGTAAAACAGAGAGGGTCAATCGAATAATTTAATACATGATGAGAATGTATGTGATGGATAAGCCATCTAAGTGGGAAGATTACTTACACTTGGTTGAGTTTGCATATAACAATGTGTATCAATATTCATTGAGAATGAGCCCATTTAAAGCCTTGTATGGTAGGAAATTAAATACTCCAGTGAGTTGGGACAACCCAGTAGATAGAGTGGTACTTGGGTTGGAGTTGCTCAAGGACATGGAAGACCAGGTGGTGAAGATTAAGAAGAATTTAAAGGAAGCTCAAGATAGACAAAAAGTTTATGCAAACAAGAATAGGACAATTAGAGAATTTAAATTAGGGGAGAATGTACTTTTGAAAGTGAAGCCCAAGAAAATCTCCTTGAAATTGGGTAGTTGTATAAAGCTGGTAGCCAAATTCTGTGGTCCATTTGAAATATTGGACATAATAGGGCAAGTTGCATACATGCTTGCATTACCTGATTCTATGAATGTGCATAATGTATTTCATGTATCTTTACTAAAGAAATATGTACATGATCCTAACCATGTTATTGATTGGCATCTGATTCAGGTAGAGACAGAAGGAAATGTTCAGGTTCAACCGGTGTAGGTATTGGAAAGAAAAGTCAAAATGCTCTGGAATCGAGTTATAGAACTGATAAAAGTTCAGTGGACCTGTTACGGTCCTAAAGATGCTATCTGGGAGCATGAAGATGCCATGTAGGTAGAGTACCCACAACTTTTTGAATAAATTTGAGATTTTGATCTTTGTTTGTATATGCACTGAGGACAATGCCAAAATAAGGGAGAGGGGATGTAACACCCCAGGTTTCGAACCCCCATTTTTAAATAAATGTATTGTTACAATGATAATAGGCTTGAGTGCCAAAACAATTATTAAAGGGCCAATATGCCCAAGAAATGTAATTTTTTTATCATTAATAATAATAAACACATCGTTGGCTGCTAGACAGACAAGGACAAGAGTTACAGGGTGGTATGATTCCACAAGAGAGGGAGCTTGAGGGACTAAGTGTTATTCCTATTTTATTATTACCCCTTTTGTCTAAGGGAGGGGATCGGTTACGTGAACTTCTTGGGGAAGGCCAGGAGGTTGTTGTTTTCCCCATGAGGTTACATAAACCCGCCTCTGGTCCGATGCGGGGGTTCGAATGATGACTTGTGCATTGTTTTCCCATTCACTCACCCATTCGTCCCTCACACACTCCCATCCACTCCCTGACCCATTCATTTACCCATCCTCACCTGCATCTTGGTTGGCAAAGCGAAAGGAAATGGAGTTGCTGAAGAACTAGCCATGGGATAGTTGGTTGTAGTGGTCGCTGGTGTGATCCAGCCGCAACCTGGGGCCTGCATGTCTGAAATGCATTGGCATGTGCAATTGCCATGTGCCATGTTTGACATAAGATAAATTAACATAAATTGAACTTATTACTAGCTAACTATCATATTTAAGCAAGAACGAAATAATTTGAAATAATGCACAAATTCCTTGAAATTCTTAGCAGGCCAAAATGTGTTGATCTCAGTAGAGTTCTCCACATTTAGAATTGAAATAATTCACCACTTCTATCCTCTTGAAATCATTGTAGAGATAAGAGACCCCTTATTAAGAGGTTGGTCCCTTTATTTATAAGATAAAAACTAATCTAATTATGAAATAAAACTAAAAAATATTCTAAAAAGACATGCAATCTGCATCTTAATGAACACAAGTCTTCTTAAAACAACCATGCAAAACGCCATGCATCAACCACATCTCTACTTAAATTCAAATTTTAATTCATGCATGCTCAACCTAATAAATATTTCCTTGATTAAATAATTATCCCTACTCTTCTTTCTTTAGCATTCTCATGCATGCATCTTTTAATTTGATTTTTCTATTTCAGGCACAGTGAACTTCAATTGAGTTGTTGTTCTATCTTCTATAATTAGTCGCATTTTATATCTCTAGTTTCCACCCTAGAGACACATGGAGGACCTAATGACATTGTCATGTTGAGTTACACTCTTCTACCTTTGATTTCATATATTTTGAGGGAGGTCACACCTAGCATGCCTAGAAAGGTGTGATCGATCATGGGTTGCATCATTGGTAGCATGTGGCCAGTCGCAAGATGCATCAACCTACGACCAGTTGCATGCTACCAGTGATGCAACCCATAATCGACCGTGTTCTACCAATGATGCATCCCATGACCGATCACACCTTGCTAGGCATGGAAGGCACAACCTTGGTCAAAATATGTGAAATCTAAGGAAGAATAGTGTTTCTAAACATGATAGTGTCAGTAGGTCCTTTTTGTGTCTCTAGGGTGGAAAATAGAGCTATAAAACCACTACTAAAATTAGAATGGTCACACAATCAATCAACAATTCCTCCAACTCTACTCTCGTGCCTTTGTTTCTCAATGAACAAAAATATACTATTTTGAAGCATACAACATTTAAATTTTGGTTGTTACAAAAATGGTTACAATCATTGAATATATTGAAAGATCAAACATGCATGCAGTATCTTTAAGTCCTTTCACATACTACAAAATGGGTTGGCACATGCAACAAATCCTTGGCTAGAATAGGCACTGGACTTGGCATCATGCGATGCATCTTCTTGGTCACACATGTAGTGGTCACGTATGGCATGCACCGAATTTGTTCAAAACATTAGGGTGCCAACGAACCCCCAACATTATTAGTTGGATTTTCCTCGAGCCAACAAAGTTTCTTACAACGTGACATAGGAGATTGATGGAACCTTCTTGATGACTTATTTGATGAACGTTTTGAATTAGCCATCAATATAGTCAAAAATTTCTATCAGGTCCTTCATATTTTTTAAAAACTCCTCGACATCACCTAGTGTGATCATCTACAAGGTAGTTTTGATCTACTGCACTAGTTGTGCAAGCACTAATGGCCCATACCTTGAGTTCCATATCCACCCATGTCCTGGTATCTAGTTGTGTCATCCTTTGGTTTTTACTCAATCTTTTATACCTTAATCCCCTTCTAATATTTGAAATCCATTGTGGGTATGACCTGACTCATCCCACATTATTGTGTCAACTTGGCTAATATTTCTATGTATTACTTCTATTATGACTAATCTATTTAAGTCATATTCTATTCGTGTGTAGTGATTTTCTACTACGCACTCTTGTTCCACGTAGGATATGTCAACGTAGGATTTTCTATGATGCTTCTTCAATCAAATTCTATTTAATATCCCTTGCCATGGATTTTCATCAACTTTTGATTATTGTACCATGCTAGCCATACCAATGTATAAATCTTGGAACAATTCCAACTTTTGTGTACGCAACTTATCTAGTGGTTTTGAGTTTTCTAATGGCATAGGGTGTGAATAGGAAACATTGTGTGTGGTGTTCTTGAGTGTTTTGTTCCACCTATTCATTAATTCAAACTCTATCATGGGCTGGAATCTTACCTGAATACAGTCCACCACATGTGCCCATTCTTGTAGGTCTATGTGGTGTATCGCTCACCAACATACAAGGATTCCATTAACCAATATTTTCATGGCCTAGATCCTTTGGGTCTCATGCACTAGCTCTATCATTTATGCCATAAATGTTTCTACCGAATCTGTACCTTCAAACTTGGGTAGTTCGAACAAATATAATCTAATCCAACGCACCACTTTGGTGATTTGTGTGCACCTCCAGGTTAATATCCCATACAACTTGTTCTACCATGTTTTCATATAATCCTTCAAATATATGTCATAGGAGTGAACACCTCTCCAACTCATTTAACCATCAATTGTTGGATTCACATCATCATCCTTGTGCCTTGTAATGTTGTATATGTTTTCTATGATGGAACTTTTTGTGTCTTCATTTAAGGGCTCATTATACCTATCACCATCATTTGGATTTAGCGGTGAAATAACATACAAGGTGTCTATCTCAAAGGACATATTCTACTACTTTATGTTCAACATGGTATTGTTATCAAATACCCATTCAATGCCAAGTAGAGTTGTATAGGGGTCTGATTCATCCATAATCTCAATGAATTTTTAAGTATGTTTTATCTCTTACCTCATCAATGTTCACTTACATGTGCTCTAGCCTACCAATAGGATAAATTTTGTATTGGTTGGATATCCTGAGTTGAATAGGAGACCACACCAAGTTTAGTTAACCCATCAATTGTGAAGATATTTTCAGCAATATGTTCATGTCATATCCCATGTCCAACATGACACCATTGATCTCATAGCTACCTAGATCAGCCCCATCATCTTGAATTCTCTCCCTATGTGCTTCCTCTTGCTCACATGGCACACATCTCGTTCTTATAATGGGGCAGAAATAACCACGACGACCTCCTCTTGCACCATACATATTTCTAACAAGTGGTTCAATTTATTTACAGTTATAGGTTCACCTAACATATTCATACAACAACTCAATAACTCACTTACTTCATTTTTTGATTTGGCCTCATGGAAAGTGGTGTACTGTGTTTCTTCTCACTCCATGCATTGTAACTCTTCACGTAAATGTTTCCCTAAATCATGCATGCATGCCTCTTCTAGCACCCTCTACACCATGTGTTGAAATTATTTGCATGTGCAAAATTATTTAAACACCCTCTACAATGTCCATTGCAACTCTTCGCATGCACTGTCCTCATTGAGCACCCTCTACACATTGTGCAGAAACTAATTTTTCCACATGGAATCAAACTTAGGAGGTTCTTGTGATGCTTTTTTAATATTTCCTTATACATTATGACCTGAACATTATCCATTTTTCTAGGTCCATTCCCAAATGGATAGCTCCTCAGGTTACTACCTGTACATTATCTTCTCCTTTCGACTTATAATATTCATCTGGTTCAGTAGTCGCCATGTTGCAGTGTCTCTTATTGTATTCCCATTTTTCCAAAAAGTATAGAAAATCCTCCATGACATGGTATACTTTATGGAAATATAAACATAGTATGCACGGTTTGGTACATAATCATGACAAGTAGTCTATCTCACCACAGTTAAAGTAGGTAGGTGGTATTCATCCACCACCACTATGTCCTCTTCCTCTTGTGTATCCTCCTCTTTGGCCTCCTTGGTGGCCTCCTCTTCCAAATCCTCCTCATTTGAAGCCTCTGTGATATCCACTCTTCTATTCTTCTTAGACCTGGAAAGCATCTTCAATGTGCTCCTGCATCAGTTGCAGTCACTGGTAGTTATTCACACCATGGACCATAGATTTTCAAAACTCAAAAAATGGAGTGTGAATATCTTCTGATATTTCTACAATGTTGGGAAATAGGCAGGTATATAACCCCATTTCTTGCAAATATCAAACCAATCGATCTGTGATCCAATCGTAAATGGGTTTAGTAGGCTCATTTCCATATAAACTCGCAGTGCAAGACACTCATTTCTACGACGACCTTTTGTGTGGAACAAGGTACACGAGAAATTTTCACACACCACATTAACCTTATCCATATCTTGTAGTTTCATTGTGAGTTTTGCAAGCTGATATTGTGCCTATGCAATCCATGTCGACGTCTCTCAAACTCTTGGCATATACTCTAAGAGCATTGTAATTTTCACGTCCTCCACCTGGGTTGTCACTTTTTTCTATGTGAGTGGGACCCAAATGTGGGGTAGGAGTCCTAAAATAAGCCATTCTCTATGTTGGACATCTTGGATCTTATATGTTAGTATTTCCAACAAAATCTTGAATTGATGGTCATAATATCACATGATTTCTCGAGCTTACTACTTGATCTCTTTGATCTCAGTAAGTTTGTTTGATCTGAGTAAGACACAATGATCCCAATTTAGGCTTATAAAATTCCCTAATTAGGTCTCTCTTTATTGTCGTCAAGGGTATCAGTTTTCTTGCTGGTGTAATAACTTTTTACTTCATGTACCATGTCAGAGCCATGTCTCTAAATGCGGTCTCCATTTGTGCAATCTTAGGTTCCTTGTCTGTGACTCTCGTCAGCTTCATGGCCCCTGTTTTTCATCATCTCTTCCCATCCCATGAAATGTGAGAACCCTCAGAGTTGAATCTTGGCTCGCCATACTTTCTCTAGAACCATGTCTGCTTAACTAACTATTACTTGTTGTTGTTGATACTGATGCTCTTTCTTGTGAAGTATTGCTAACTTCAAATTCTTCACTTGGAGTTTCTCCTTCACTTTCCTCTAATCTCACTTCTTCTATTTATCTCACCTCTACACTTTATTAAGTTCTTTCTTCATTGTTGTTACCTAGGTCTGTGTCTCGATCCTCTTCTATCTCTCACCCTATCCATCCATCAAAGGTTGAGTTTCGTGGTTGCATTCTTAGCTCATTTTCCAATATTTAATTATTCAGCTTCATGGCCCCTGTTTTTCGTTTCTTATTTACACCATCGTTTTTCCTTTGATAGAGGGTCACATGTTCTGGTTTGAGTTTCGAAGACTCGTCATCATATTTGTCACTAACTGAGCATGTAGCAGGTCCACCGAGTCTTTTGTGTGTGTG
>SNQJ01S0026487.1:26452-40925 GCA_010110895.2 Picea sitchensis | reverse complement strand
AAATATTTAAAAAAAAGGGGGACTTGAACAACATTTTACATGTGAAGAAATAAATGTTCTTTTTGGCTTTTAAGATTTTATCGAGCTTATTATTTTGACCAAAAATCATTGGGCCCACAAGCCAAGTATCCACTTATGTAAGTCAACAACTGTCAAGCTAAGCACCTACACCAAACACACAGCAGGGCTTAATCAACAACAAAATGCCCACGGCCAAACGACACGTGGACATTCGTTGAGACCGTTGGCATTTATAAAGGAAAACTATTTCTTTCTCCTTATCAATGTGGGATATCCTCCCTGCATATAAATAAAACACAGAGCATAGTAGCCATCTGTCTAATTCACAGGTGTTCGGTGAAGTTTTCAAGTGCCCAAAAAGTCAACAGGAAGGTTCCAGGTTCACTACCAGGTATGAGCGCCCAAGCATGAATACTAAATGCTATAGACAGAGCATCTAGATGTCAAGATGGTAGCCCAATGTCAAAGAGAATGTCAATTGGTATCAAATTCTAGAGTGGAATCGCCAAGTTTCAAGCATGTTTTGCGAGGTTTGATTTGCAAGACAAAGAATATTTGAACTGGAGTGACTAAATAATCAGTTGTGCCAAATAAATATGGCATTTAAAAGGCAAACCCGAATAGAGTGATATGCACCAAGCTTGACCTATGCTCCATTTGGTCGTTTCCCTGGGATGGCAGCAACAACTGATACGAGAAGAGATGAGATGATGTCAAAGATAAAAGAAGGAAAGAAATACCTCAGGCTTCGGGATCTAAAGAAAGCATTTGAATAATTTAAAGAATCCCTTCGAATTGCTCAAATTCTTGGGGATCCTATTGAATCTAAAAAAGGAATCTTGAGGATTGGGGGCATCGCCAACAGTTGAAAAGGATTTGAAAAAGTATTGAGTACTTGCAGTAGAAAGTGTAGTTCGCATCAGGGATCAACTAAGAAGAAATCTCTTCACTAGAGTTCTATGGTTGGAGTCGAAATTTATGTTGACGGTGTCTAGATTGGTTTTTCTCAAAATCCAAAGAAGGAGAAAACACAAAATGCAGGAGTTAGTTGAGGAAGTATCAAATGCCTATATATTCAGATGACGTTGGCTGGAGGATTTTCAGTACATGTCAAAATCTTGTTCATTGTGGATGCATTGCTTCTGACTATTCATTTACACATCTCAATGTTGGAGGTATTGAGTGTATCAATTGCTCCAGGAAGAATGACAGTCATACTTCAATATCGAACCAAATTCAGTAAATGGATGAAAATGCCACATCCTCAATATTCCAGTCTCATTGACAAATGTTGGGTCTGTCATAATTTCAGTGAAGTATTCGAGGAGGCCATGGGCTTGAAAAATAGTTGTTACGAAGAACATATTAACATCTCTCACAATTCAAAGATTGCACCTTCACAGTAACAACATCTGAAGATTACAATCACCAAGCGTTTTTCAATGAATATAATAACACAAGTTGAAAAAACAAAGATAAATAGCCATATAGTATCACTCACCACATGGAGAAGGCGAATTCGATTGCTCTTATCATTTCTGGATGGAGAGGATTTATACTTCGATTTGTCAGAGTTGGAAAAACTAATAATAATTGCTTACCATGAGAGTATTCCATGAAAGAGTGGGAAGCAAATACTAGAAAATCTGGGTATCTTCGAGTTGCTCGAGGACTCATGGATCACTGTCACATTCTATGATGGTGATATCAAAATTAAACACAATCACAGTGTCACTTTTACTCTCCATGTAGCAAATTGTTTTGTTCAACAAAAAAGAAGCAAAGGGAGAGATTTGTTGCAAACGCCGAAGAAAGACCGAGTCTAGAAGCTATATATTCTCTTGACCAATCCAAATGAAGATTTTGGCTTCTGAAACCTTGGACAGTGTCAATATTAAATGTTCATACCTTAAACATACAAAGCTCTACTACAATTTGAGATGAATAGAATTCGACAAGATTCTTAGATGCACAGAAATAAGATTCATTCAAAGATTAAAGACTGTCTAACTCAGCTTCCAGAACACTCCAAAAGGAACTAAAGTGTCAAGAAGAAAACATAGCATATGGCAGACAGTCAACAGTTTAAGGATATTTTCAGAAATCTATGGAAAGTTCGCTACGGGTGTCAATATGGATCTTTGCCAATTTATTGAATATCAGTTATGAGTTGGAGGGCCATATTTCAAAGCGAAAAGTGCTTAAAAGAGACAATTCATCATCATAAAGAAATGCTAGGGGCGTGGCCAACATTACCTTAGTTTTTAGCATTTTAGTTATTTTATGTTATCCACATGTTGCTTTTCCATTTTGAGGGCACAAGAATCTTATGATAGGGTTGTTATTCGAATGATAGCTCTATCACTGACATTGGAAGATATAAAAAATATTGTTGTAAGTCTAATGAGGGTTTAGAAGGAGCTAAGGGGGGAGGGTCTTTAGAAAAAGAGGAATCCAGAAGTGGTTATCACTATATACTTTTATTTCTCTGTATTTTTTCAGATCTATGATTCCCATCAATAAAGATGAAATTTTTGTTTTTGTTTTTGTTTTCCACTATGTACTAATATTAATGAGTGACTGATTTACTCTTCTTCTTATTCATACAATGATTAAGTGATGTCTTCGTTATTTGCATTGGTGATACAAATTTTTCTAATACACAGATTTTCAGTGTGAGTTTATTGTCATAAGTGCTAGAAGTATCTCTGACATGTTCATATCACAATTCTCTTTTTCTCATTCATTTATCAAGCCTATTGTTTGATCTAGGGTTTCTAAGGCCACTTTTGTTGAAGGATATAATTGGGAATGTGTAGATTAGATGAATCTGACTGTCCTTATGGTCAAATCCCTATGACTCTAAAACTTATCTTTCAAGTTTAAAATTTGAATTCTTTGTATGTTACCAATCTCACTTAATTTACAGTCTAGGGTGACTCTTGGAGTGTTAACCTTTTATATCAAAGTCATACTCACTGAGAAATTCAAACCATTCTCTCTACCTAGCATTTAGAGTTGGTTGTCTCAATAAATATTTTAGACCATGATGGTCTGCTCTCAGCTCAAACATTTTCCCCATGAGATAGTGCCTCCACTTCTTCAAGGAATCCACTATGCCTTCCAACTCCAAATCATGAGTGGCATAATGCCTTTCATGATCCTTCAACTTCCTTGATTCATAACCTAAAAAATATCCATTTTAATTGAGTACTCCACCAAGTCATTCTTTGCATGCATCTCTGCATACCATGAAATCTTCATTTGGATCTTTTGGTGCATAATTGATCAGACTAGGGTCCTTCTCAGGTTACCAAAAAATTGCACCGAGTAGTCTAGAGCGTTGGCATTTCCATCTCCTTCAAAGAGAAGAAGTCTCACCTGAAGCACAACCAAGGCATGAATATAGGGAAGGGCAAGGAGAATACTTAGGTGGGTTTCCAAAATCTTCAAGATTCACCATGATCTTGCACAAGACAGACTAACCACAAAACATATATGAACTCATTCATAACTGGAAATAAAGATACTCAAGTTGCAGAATCATTTGTAAACAAAGATAGCATATTGATCTTATCAAGCATAAAGAAGTATTGTAAGGAGACATTTCATAAGCATAAACATAGAATGACACAGTAATTTTAAAGTTTTAGGTCCTTCCATATATATATATATATCATTAGCATAGCTTCTCAGATACAATATCAGAGATACAAATCGGTACTCTGTTACAATATTCTAGCTCTGGACTCATGTCACAGAGCTCTATCTACCCTTTTCCCCCAAACGTATACAAGTTACAATCTCATAACCTTTTGTTTGTCTGTGCACTCTATGCTATCTATGAAAAAACCTTAAAATCTCATAACCTTTTGTTTGTCTTTGCACTCTATGCCATCTATGAAAAAACCCTACAAACAAGAAACTACACCCAACCATACCCAACAATAACATCCAAAAAACCAAACCAACCCTTTTACAATAATATACATCTCACATATAGGCTAAGTGGGATCTTCTGGCTTTGGTCTCCGCATGCTTTTTTGTTCTTGTTCTGTTGTAACTGCTTTTTCCTCACTGGCGTTGAGTTGTCCCTTTTCGCAACCTTTTTCTTTTTCTTTTCTTGCTGAATTGTCCATCTCTTTTGTAGTTTGTGCAACACATGATTGACAAAAATTGGGACTGTAGTCCTCCTTGCGCAATCTTCAAACCAAAAGAGAAGAGACCAACAAGCTCTGACCACAAGCCTTGACTCTCCCTTGAGTCAAGTACTTCGATCTTTTGCGGCTTCTAAGAGTGCCTGTTGCTTTCCCTTGTCCTCCTTCTCCTCTTTGCTTTCGTATTTTTCTTGCACATTCTCCTTTTCTGCCTCTTCAAACAAAGGGTCAAAATCTAGGACCAACTCTAAGGCCCTCTTCCTGAATTCCTATAAACTCCCAATTTTATCCTACCACTTCCTAGCAAGGAGTGAGGCTTCAACTACAAACTATTGAGTTGCATCTGTGATGCATCCTTTAAGCTTGGATGTGACCAGAGAGTTCCATTCAGAATCGGTTGTAGCATCTACCTGATGCATATCGATGTACATTGTCTGGATGACAGGTCGAAATCCATGCAACTCTTTCTTGTCTACCAATTGCTCTTCAAACAAAGCATTCAAATCATTATTTGCTTGCTATATTTGATTGAATTTCTCTTGTTGCTCCAACAGATCCATAGTGACCGCAACTTCCTCATTGAGCAACTGCATTCTTGCACACACATCATCCAGAGTTTGGTTGTGCCTTGCGATAATTCCCATCCAGTCATTGTCTTCGCAAAATATCTTTGTGCACTTAGTTGTGCACTTGTGTAGTGCTGCTCGAGCATTATTACCTTTCAACACTATTTTCTCCATTTTCTCTTGCAACTTCGGAGGTTGCTTCTCTGCTTCTTGTTGACTCTCCCACAACTGTACTTCCATCTTCTCTACGCGAATGGGCTGCTGTGACCATGCTCCTTGGAGTAACCCGATCTAATAATCATGCTCTCCTACGACACTAAACTCTAGAAGTTGTGGTGCTACCTTCATTATTTACGGCCAGGCTTCAACAAGCCTCTCTTGGACTCTTTCTAGTTTCTTCTTTGCCTGGATCTTGGCATATCATTCTTGTGTTCTCTGTGCTTGAGAAAGGAGTTATTCCTCCCTTGCAAACTTTGTAGTCCTTTCGTCATGTTTGAGCCTCTTCTCCAGTTGATCAGTTGAGGCTCTGATCATTCTGACTAGTTGCATTATTGGCCACTGTGCAAGGTCAGTGGAAGAAGGGGTGGCTTCCCTGGGTACTCGGACCTGTAGTGGGAGTCCAATGGCCATTAAATGATCAGAAGGTGTCTCCACCTCCTCTTCTCCTATAGATGGTCACAGTGCAAGCCTCAACCTCAATTCCGATGGCAGGAACGTTAGAACTTTTGTTCTAGCCAGGCAGAGTTGCAGCAACTCTCCGCACTATTGTGGGTTCTGGAGGAATAGCTTCATTTGTTCCTTCACTGATGTTGCACTTTGTCTTGAGGCCATATCAGGTTCCTTCTTAACCTCTAGTACCTCCGCCTCTTTTTGGACCTCAGCTTATGGGGTTGCACTTCCGATAGCACCCTCAACCTTAGTCATTGAGGAAGTGCATTGAGGACTTAGGACTTGTGGCTTTAGCACTGTTTTCATATCTGTTGAAGACAGAGCGTCCTGAATTGGCACAAAGGGTATAATCTAATGGATCTAGGATTAAGGGTTTGGGCCAATGAGTTCTAGCCTCTGTTCGGGTATTTCTGGGTTTGGACCAGTGAGTTTTGGTCTCTGCTCGGGTATCTCTGGGAGATCCAACTACATGGGTTCTGGGTCGATGGTTTGGGATGGAATGGAGGTTTCTTGGGGTGGAAACAGGGGTTGTGGTGGTGATGGAGGTTGTTCAATGATGACGGTGGTGGATGGAGTGGTGTCAGCCTCAGGTTCATCCTGGATATCTATAATATGGGTTTCTCGAGTCGTTGAGTGAGTGCGATAAACGGTGGATGAAATGGGTTGGGGGTTCAAAACCTTACTTGGGGAGATCCCCATCCTGGGTTTCTTAGCCATTTTCTATGTGATGAATGCAGCACTGAGAATTTTGTTGACATCCTTACCTATCAACATAGCTTGCTCTGGAATCTATGGTAACATGGGTAATGTTCTCTTCTTGCGCTCCAGTGGTTGTGTCTCCTCCTCCTCGTCGAAGTCTGTCTATACTAGGGATTATTTATTTTGTACCTTAGGGCCCGAGATCGGCCCTACCCCTACTTCCTGACCCCTCTTCTTCAGTAGCTCCACAGGCAGAGGGTAGTGCATCCCTGACTTGTGCGGGTTGCATTTTACTCCGGGCCATGACATAACCTCCTTGTCGAAGGCCTCCTCATACAAGTAGAATGACAGCATGCGCGAGTGGAAGTCCTCTCTATTGGCATACCTTGGCCATACAAATTTATGGTGGCGGTTCATGTTGAATGCAATGTTCCACGTGTTGTAGTTGAGCAATTCCTACGGAATGCGCAACCTCTGAGTTGCGTCGAGAAACCTGTTGTACCATTTGGAGAACATCGTGTTGTTGAAGACGGTGTTTTCCGAGTCCAACCTTGAGTGCCAAGGCTTGAACATCTTTTCCAATCACCCCTTATCTGTTGAAAATAGTGGTCTTCCTATGGGTGGCGTCCACTTCAACATTGTGAACGCAACCAACAAGTAGCCGTAGGTGAAAGTTCCACCCTTCTCTTGTGCTTCCTCGCAAGCCACCATGAGTTCCTCCAGTAAATAGCTGCACCAGTTGAAGACAACACTATTGGTGCAAAAATCTTCCACTAATGGGGAATCAAGTGTACATTCTCCTTTGTAGTAATACCGCATGACCTCGCTAGTAATTACATATAAACTTGTCCTAGCCATCTCGGTTAGAATGGGGTTGATATTGACTGTGCACACCCCCCTCTTTGTATGGAACCGCTCATATAAACTGGGCTTCCCATCCTTTTTACCATGCTTGCTAGGACCCTGAAAACCTTTGGACACATCTTCACCTTCGATGGATAGTCCGGTAAGTTGGTGGATGTAATTTTCATGAATTGGATATCTCTTGTCCAACCATAGGATTTTGTTATGTATCTTGTTGATGATAAACTTGGTACACCTCGCAAATTCTCCATTGGTATCGAAAACTAGAAAATCCCTTAGGTTCATAATTGTAGAGTTAAACAAGTTGATGAACTATGACTTTGGCACGAACTGCATGGCTCCCAACTCATCCGAAACGATACTCCAGAAGACATCAATGTTCATCTGAGGGAACAAAACCTAGTATGTCAGGTCAAGGTCGAGGAGCTTGACTTGCTTGACCTTCCGTTTGATATCGACCATAATCTTGACCTGGGGGTCACAGGGCTCATCTGTTATTACATCCCTCGAAATGACACTTCTTCTCCCTGTAGCTCTCAGCATGGTGAGTCTGAACTATCAACAAATTCAATAGGAGAAATAGGGATTGGGGATCATGACTGAGGGTCGAGGGATTGCGCAGGCTTTCTCATGATTTATAATTCACAAATCGCTAAGTTATCTCTGGGAAACAATTATTCCTACACTGAGTTCACAGAACCTTATACTCAGTCTTAGCTGGCACGTTTTGTAATAACTACTATTCATCATTAACCCTATAGACAAAACTTATATCTGAGTTGTCCGAAGGGACTTGTTAACAGGGTAAATTTGTTGGGTGATCTCGGCATTCACTGAGAAAGTTGGTCAGGGATGTGGCCAATTCTAGACCTTACTATTTAACGGATGAGAATCATGGAGTGAATACCTATGGCATATTCGTGTATTGCAGCTTTATGGTTTAACAGAATTCAGATGAGTTACTGTAGCGGTAATAAAGGCTATGACTAGACTGGGTTTGTGTGGCACATGGACTAGGATTGCATCTAGATTCGCTCTCCCTCCGACTACAAAAAGGTATCCATCACTTTTAATCACTTTCATTAATTTATTTGTGGCACTTTTGATCCTACACTGCTAAGTAAGAAGATCTACATCAAAACAACACTTAGACAGAAAAATGAACTACATGTCATAGTGCAACAATGCACTCTTTGACTTTATTAACTGAATTCACAGAAATTGAAAAAACTCAAATCTAACTACTATACATGCTCCATTGAACTAGAGAAATAGTCCTTTAGGTCAGTTCAGAGACATATAGGGTTTCAGGTGAGCACCATTCACCCATCCTGGCCGAAGTATACTATCCAGTTGTGCAAGTTTGACTGCTCCCAAAGGTTGGATCTTCACAACTATAAATGGTCCCAACCAATGCATGCACAACTTGCCTAGATGTTTCTAGTATCGACTGTCATAAAGTACGACCTTGTCTCCTTGTGCAAATGATTTGTTCTTAATTTGTCTATCATGTCAATATTTCTACCTTGATTTCTCAACTAATTGATGGGAGTCTTTTAAAAACTTGGTCTCTTCAAGTTCTTGCAATTCCATGAGCCTCTGTGCAGCTGATTCATCCTCAGACATGTGTGTAATCTGCGCAATATATAGACTTGGAGTAATGAATTATGAAGGTACCATAACCTCTTTCCCATAAAATAGTTGAAATGGTGTGTACTTGTGGAGTTTCTTTGTGGTTTTCTTGTAAGCCCATAAAACTATTGGGACTTTGTCATCCCAATCCTCCCTGTTTGTGCTACAAACCTTCGTTAATACTCTCTCCAGAATCTTGTTAAACATTTCCAATGTTCCATTGGCTTGCGGATGGTAGGGGATATTTTTATGATGTTGAATCAAGAACTCTATTGTAAGCTTTGCTATTGTACTACTGATAAAATGACCACCCTGATCATTGGTCAGACTCCTAGGACATCCAAACCAAGTGATAATATTTTCAAAAATGAACCTAGCAGCAATATTCGTCGAAAAATCCTGAACATTTGTTGCCTCCATCCAACGTGTAAGGTAATTAGTTGCAGTAATAATATACATGGCCTTTGAATTCTTAGTTTTGGGGTTGATTGGCCCAATGAAGTCAATTGCCCATTTCTCAAATGCTTATAGACCTCGAACTTGATGAAGAGGCAATTCATCTCATCGTGATGGCTTTCACACTCTTTGACAAACATCGCAAGATATAGCATATTACTTTTCATCCTTGAAGAGCATGGCCCACCATAGTCTAGCTTGGAGGACTTTCTATGCAGTGGTGTTTCCTCCACCATGACTTCTCACAAATCCACTGTGGCACTCCCATAGTATGTCTTATCTTTCATGATCTAAGACACATATCTTGAGGATGATATCTAGGCCTGAATTATACAATTTCCCCGCAATCAATTTATGGTCCGCTGCTCTAACCACCATATGACATTTCTGAGCTGCAAAGTACATTTCTGAGCAAGCCCCTAAACTTAAGAAGATTGCTATGTCTTCCATGTATTCTGGTATGGCCTCAACCCAGAACAGGTTTGCATTTTGGAGTTGATCATCAGCTGCTTCGCCACTTTCTCCTGACTCTAATATAGACAAGTGATCATGCCCTATGTTGCATCTTCCAGGTTTAATGATAACTTCAAATGAAAATTCCCGAAACAGTAATAACCATCGACAAATTATTCCTTCGAGAACATGTTTTTTAACTAGATATTTTAATGCAGAATGATCAGTAAATAACATAAAATGAGAACCTAACAAATACTTTCTAAATTTCTGCAGAGTGTAAATCATAGATAAACCCTCCCTTTCTGTGGTTGTATAGTTGCGCTCAACTTGCGACAACTTCCTACTAGAAAAATAGATAGGATGATCCATGGCTCCATCCCCTAGTTTCAATAAGATGGCTCCCAAGGAAATACCTAATGCGTCTATGTGCACATGAAATTCATTTTCCTAGTTCATAAATATTAGAATAGGTGTTGTGATGAGATTTTCCTTCAGGATATCGAACGCTTTATCACACTTTCGGGTCCACTGGAACACTTCTGACTTCTTTAGTATATTCTCCAGAGGTGCAGTAATTTTTGCATACCTTCTGATAAACCTGTGATAATACCATGTGTTCCCCAACGTGGAGCGCAACTTATTAGCACTCGTAGGAGGAGGCATATTCACAATAACCACAACTTTGGCTGGGTCTACCAGCACTCCTTCTCGGTATGCTATGTGGCCCAACAAATTTCCATGTGGCACACAGAAGATACACTTTTTGAGGTTCAACGATACGTACAATTCTCTACATCTATCAAACATCAGACATAGTAGTGCTACATGTTCCTTGAGAGTACTATATACCGTCCATTCATCCATATAAACTTCTATAAACTTGTGGATAAATTCTCGGAAAGCTACTATTACAATTCAAGAAAAAATTACAGGGGCATTATTTAGGCTAAATGGCATCACATTATATGAAAATGACCCCCATTTTGTTATGAATGTGGTCTTCTTTTTGTCTTCTTCAGCAATCCTTACTTGGTGATACCCCAAAAATCCATCTGTAAATGAGTAACATTATTTCCCCGCAACTTGCTCTAGCACCTCATCCGTAAAAGGTGTTGGGAAAGGGTCATGCACACAGGTATAATTAAGTCTTTTGTAGTCTACACACACCCTAATTTCATCTGTTCCTTTCTTGTTATGGATGACTATTGGGCTAACCCATTCTTCTTCTTCCACTGCAAAAATAATTCCAACTTCCAACATCTATTCTATTTCCATCTTAACCTTCTCTTTTACTCTGGGGTTAAGGAGATATGGTCTGTTCCTTACAAGCTTTGATTCGGGTTTTAGTTCAATTTTCATCTCTCCCATATCTCCTTTAATCCCTTTTAGCTTTGAAAATGTCTTTGGGAACAAGTCCTCGTACTCTCACAACAAGCTATGTATTTCTTGTCTAGTTTTCTCATCCCAGTAATCTCCCACCGTAGTTATCTTAGGTTTCTCTATGGTCCCTATATTGACTTTACGCAACTTCAATGGATAATTATAAGAACCATCAGCCTGGCTGGGTATAATGTTATGGATTTCTCTGCTTCCTTATGTTAGTTTAATGGATAAGTTTCTCAATTCTTCTAAATCATCCAGGCTTTCCAAATCCTTCTCAAATTTATAGCATTCTATAGGTATCTTGTCTGAGTCTAGGTGAAAGTTAGACTGAAGTTCTTGGCTATGCCTTGCACATACCACTAGGTATGATTTTTGTTCACCAATATTTGTAAAAAGGAATTATTTAATTCTTTGCAGGACTACTTTAAGCTCAGGGTACTTACCCATAAACAAGAAGTCCATGCAAAAGTGATCAGCCAACATTAGCTAATCGTTGTTTTGTCTTCTAGTTTCTTCATGCATGTACCAAGATTTCGTAATTGAACCTAGTGAATGGGGAAATACTTGAACCCATAAGCGAGATGGTATTTCCACAACTTTCCACTGTCTCACGCATTATTCAATATGTACTTTAGGATGAGACAGTCCATTGAACAGTTGCACAACTTGGAAATCCATCTGCATCTCTAATTTCAGTTGCTCCTTATCTTGAAATTGATATCAGATAGCTTGCTTCACATCGTCTCAGTTCTCAACTAAGGTTTTGTGATTGGTCCACCATATGGGAGGGGTGTCCTGGAGGGTTAAATCCAACACTAAGATCCTTTGATCTTCTTCTATCTTTTCTTCCATGCTGGCCAGAAAACTATCACGTTCTGAGGTACCATGATATATCGGGTGTTCTCTAACCTTGGTTCCCACCCATGTAGTTTCTCTGACAGTTGCGCATCTTCTTGAAAATATTTCATATGAACCTTGTTACCAACTATCAAATGCCATTTCTGAATCTTCATCTGTTGATTGTATGCTCCTCCAACTTACTGATCCATCAACAATAAGATTTATGTAGTATTCTCTTGTTCCTGCTGTTACAGTGTACAATTGATCCAAGTCTTCTCCCTCCATATTTTGTTTTGTTGGCTCCATGTATCGAGGGCATACATATAGATCCAAGGGTTGAACTACTTTTATTATGTCTGCCTCAAATGTCACAGTGTCTTTCTTTAGGTCAAACACCGCATAGTTGTTGTAAGCCCAATCAATACCAAGTAGTGCAGGATAAGTGTCCTTATCCCCCATGATTTCTATCACCTCAAATTCATCTATAGTCTTCACTCCCGCAACATCTATTTACACATTATCCAGTATTGCTATTAGGAAAATACAATATTGATTGGCCATTCTTAGCTGGATTGGTAAATATGTCAACTGGGGTTTTCCTAAGGCTTCCCAAGTATTTTTAGGTAGTATATTAACATCATATCCTAGATATAACATAACATCCTTAATCTCAAATTCATATAGCTAGGATGCTAATCTAAACTCTTTTCCAGTTCGTACATTCCTTCTTTGCACTCTCTGAGTATTCTTCTTAGAAATATTAGTCCTTATTCTTGTTTCTGGAGATTCTTCAGTTCCTAGGACTAGGTACAGTGCATTACAGAACTTTTTCGTCAACTAGTCATTCCCAAGAATATTAGAAAATAACTGAAACCAAAGGTCAACTACATTTTGTGGATGCTCATGTTGTCTCATCGGGACTACAGGGTTTCTGGGTGCAGGGAGTGAAGCAGGGACTTGCATGATCTTAGGGTAAATAATGGTTTGAAGGGGTTTCTCTTGCATCTCAGGGCCACAGATATTCTGAAATACTTCTATGGAATTTTTAAAGAATGGCTTCTATTTCAGAGGATCATACATGTCCTCCTTAGGCATTGATTTCTGGATCTGTGGTAAATTGTCAACATATGTTCCAGTCTTTTCCCCTCCTCGAGTAAAGATATTAAGGTTGGCAAGTTGTCCTCTAATAAATTTCTTTATCTCTGAACTGATGAGGTTAGTTCCTCATTTTTGTACCCGATCTTCCCACTTTGCAATTAGTTATGGGAATTATTTAGTTCCATGCCCATTGGTTCTACAATGAGAGCACCATGGACACCTTGGATGGGGACAATCTCTAGCCATGTGGCCTTCCTCATCACAGTTGTAGCATCTACTTGGTCCTCTTCCCTCGGTTCTTCCTCCTATGAATTCTCCTCCAGCTCCACCTCCTCGACCTCTTCTCGATCCCTGAGTGGTTTCATTCACCCTGAATGATGTTCGATCCATCTTGTCTGCAAGTGCATCCACACTCTACATTGATTCGTAGCATGTGTGGTAGATGCGCAAAACTCACAATGAATAGTATTCAGTACTGTTGAATACTTATGAATAATGGGGCACTGTCTTTGCCCATGCCCATGGATTCAGAAAATCTCACAATACTCGACTGATGGTGCTTCTTGATTACCTAGAAAAGCATGATATGAGGTTGGGGTATGGAATGGTAAATTTGTAGATACTTGTGAAACTCCTCACGTGGGTCCTAGTAAAGGTCCCATCGGATTCTGAGGAGGTCCCATTCCCCTCATCCTTGGACATCCATTTTCCAGATGTCCTTATGTGTAACATCTAGTACACCAAACTTACAGTCGTCTTGGTATGGGTATCATCAATTCTTGAATCCTATCTATAAGCGTTGATTATTTTCCCTTGTAGTTGTGCCAAATTTGCATCTGTTGGGGGTCTGGCCACTCCCAGGATCCCCATATATCCTGCCATGGCTTCAAACTTCATTGATTATTCCAAGGCATCTGTTAAAGTGGTTATCCGCTATTGTGTTAACGAAATCTGTGTCAGAGGTAACAATCCATAGATATACCATTCTCTTTGATGTTATTCGTGAATTGGATGTTCTAACCTCCCTGTATCATCCTTATATGTATGCCTATATTCCCAGGCTAATTCACCTTCCCTTTGTTTAATTTCATGCAACTCAGATAGAGCTTGTTGTTCTGACTGAGGTAGCTTAAAATCCACTATGAAATTTGTCCATATCTGATCAAGTGTGAATGCTTGACCTTGCACTCCTGGTACACCTAGCTCAATGACCTTCATGTACCATTTGAGAGCATGACCTCTCAAAGTAGTCTAGAACTCGACCAATTTATTCGCATCTGGAATCCCTCTGGACCTCCAGATTTATTTACATAAGAACCAATGCTTCTCAACATCCTCATCTCCCTTACCCCAAAATTCCGGGTATCGATAAATTGAACCTCCTGCGTTACCAACCATTGTTGATCTTACTTCTCCTACCAAAATAAAACCTAATGGTCCTAGTTGTGATCTACCAGGGGATCCCAATACCCTCCCAGTATTTGCGCTTCCCGATTGTGGATGACTAAATGAATGTAATGGAACATGAATAGCATAAGAAGGTAATATATAATTTACCACTTGTATAGAGGAAATTTGGGGTAGGCGTTATTCGGGGCTGGTTCCACTAGCTTCGGGGTGGGTTTATTTGAT
>SNQJ01S0026486.1:9232-54529 GCA_010110895.2 Picea sitchensis | reverse complement strand
AACAACAATCCCATCACCTTCAGCTAGTATTCATATTAAATATAATGCATTTATCCATCATTATGGATTTTCAGCACCAAATGCTTTTCATAATGGAACAATTAATTACTAGATAAAATAAAAATCAATGTGCCAATACCCATGGACACATCTACACAATGCATCCATACATTGACTAAATAATACCACATAACTATGTCATGCATTCCACTATGATGAGTTGGAATGTATGGAGAATGACTCAACACATCATCCACACACTTCCTACTGCTTTCCTAACTATTTGGATACCTTCCTTTTCCACCCAAACACAGCACCAAGAATGTAATCCTTAAGTTCTCTTCATTGTTGGAAAATAGGTTGTAGTCCAAACATCAGATATATAGTAGATACCATTGATCACTCATATAGCGCTATAGTAGTTCTGTATATAAGCATATTATGGTTTTACACACGACTAGCTCTATGGATATTCATTGTTATAGAAGGATTTTGTCTCATGAATTAACCTGATTACGATCCCATAACCAATCATAACATAATATGAAACCAACAGTTTATCTAAATGCATTCTAGAATCAACATCACTTACATACTCTAGGCCTTTGGCCATTACATATCAATTTAAATATTGAAAATTAACTAAGGGAATTCTTACCTCAATCCCCTTCAACATGTATGCATCAACAAAAATTAAATGCATACCTTCCTGGTTGTTATCAACCTACTTATTGCTATCTGATGAACTAATATTTGTAGAAGCTCACAGATTTCCTCCTTCATCATTTTGATCACCATTCTTTCCACTCTCATGGGTCTTCACCTAGATGGAAATCATAAGCAACAACAACATCCACATCTTTAAGCATGCTATATAATCCATCATTGGTAATACTCAATCATTATCTCATAATAATAGACTATTCTAAGTACACAAACATGTTATATGCATATCCAAGCATGTACATATGCAAAAATTACACACCCATATGCACCAAGAATTCACTCTCAGCATAACTACTAATGCATATGCAATTTAACTTCATTGTATGCCTCGTTCTCTCTAGTGCATTTATGTTTTAATTCACTTATTTATTTATCTATTTATATTGTAGTTGGTTGTCCTTGAACTCCTTCAGATCCTTTCTACTTTTCATGCTCCCATTTTTCTCATATGCACTATGGTTCCATGGTCTGAACACTTTCCAACCATGTTCATCTTGGAAATTCTTTCCCACTTAATAACATTCCCTAATGGAAGTCCATTTTCATTCAGTGACACTTTTCAAGGAAGAGAGCATTCCAATTTCTCTGCAATGGTATCATGCTTCCACTGCAAACTATGATATCGAAAGTGGATTCCTTTCACACTCAAGATTTTCAATTGTCTACACCTCTCTTCCTTCAATGCTAGGCAGTCATACTTTTCCTTTTTATGCCCATCGATGACATTTTTAACCTATTAGCTTCATATCCTATGTAAAGATTGTTTCCTTGGTTGTACCTGCATTTTATTCATATCCTGTAGTTGTTGACTAATACTTTTGTTCCACTATTCTTGAGTTCTTTGTCCACCTTCATTAATTTCTCTGTAGCTCTTGATTGCCTCATCTAACTTCTGTAAGCTCTGTCATGCCTCCATGAACCTAACATCTGATCCTATTCTTGAATTGATATGATTATACCTCTGATCCTGACAAAATATTCAAGAAACCATTTTGTTAGAGTTATACATATCATAAAAAATTGTCAATTAAATTTACTAGTACTTTTTTTGCTTAATTTATGAACATTATATCAATTGTAAAAAAAATCTAAAATAGAATGATTTCAGGTCATTCTCCTCTAGATCATCTTTCCAATGACTGTAGTCTTTCCCCAATCACATATTTGAGCTTAAAGTTAGGGCTTCCTGAAAAACGACTCTTTCAGCCCCCTTAACTGATACATAATTTGAATTCTACTCAGGTGCTTTCTTCAAAACCGTCCCAGGTGACCATGGCTCGAAAACACAAGCCACATCCTTCCTAGCACTTTTTTGTGTTAGAATTGTTATATCTAAGATCATGTGGTTTAAAATTGATAGAGGGTTGAGATTGATGGACAACAGGATCTCTGAGACTCCAGGATTCAAGAGTTTTGGACTATCCACACTTTGAACCCTTCTAGAGTGCCAAGTCTCTAGACTACATAATATGTTTCCATGTATCCTTTCCCAATCAATGACTAGGATTTTCTTCGTAGCTCCAGGCTTCGGGGATTTCCCAAGCACCTCTCTATAGATCTCCCAGAGTGTCGAATTACCGGAGGTTCTATCCTTCCTCCACGTATCATCTCTTGATCAACGATTGATATTATGTTCGACCTTCAAAGCATCTCGACTCAAATCAACCTGCAACTCAATTTCTCCAAAGTACCAAGTCTTTGTACCTTGGGTTCTTGTGCCACATGTCTACTGTAATTAATGGTTGAGATGGACTCCGACGTTTAGAAATTCAGGAGTCCTCGACCCCAACTTCTTATGCCTTGAATCCTTAGTATTGCCAAGTCTTTGGACTATGGGATCTATTGCCACATGTCCTCTCCCAATCAACAATGAGGATTTACTCTTCTCTTTGAAGCTTTGGGGGTTTCACCTTCATCACACTTCATTCCTTCATAACACAAAAATAGTGAATTCCTAAAGTCTTTGTGAGTGAATAAGCACCAAGAGTTGCTATGTGGTAGAAAATAAGGAACAAACATGTGGCCCTATCTGACAGGTGACACTTGTCATATACTTACTAGTACAAACGGTCTTTGAAAAACATGAGACATGGTGACACATGGAAAGAATCAAGGGTGTCCATGTCACCCTAGGTGACGTTATTAGGCCACGTTACTACTGCACCTCACGTCTTTGGGACTTCACAACTTAGAGAGACTTCTCCAAACTACACCACAAATACTCTTAACACCGAATTCTCGAATAGGCGTATATGCGGACACATGTCCTCAAACACAAACGGTCCATATTTACGCCAGATTTTGGGACTTCGGAGGTTTTAATTTTCAGGAAAAGAAAAATAACTTCATCAAAATCTCTTGATCCCTGACCATCAGTCATTGGCAATCAGATATTTTGTTTGGTCAATATTCAACCCTTCACCAAACTCGTCGTTCCACGACCATCGACCATCAATGATTTTTGTTGGCGAAATTCTACATTTATAACTATTTACAAAATCCCGAGTTAACCTGTGTCGTTGATCTCCCGACCAAGATGATATCGACCGTTGATTTTTTCCAACTCCCCAAATATCCAAAATGAATATGAACCATCGATGTTCCTCATTTTCCAAATCATCGAATCAATCCCAGCCGTCGATTTGGTAATTTTGCCAAACTTTGTAAACGTTAGAATTTTTATAAATTTTCAAGGACGAATTTGGACCATCGATCCAAGATTGAACACAATCTCAACGGTCGATTCTCCAAACTCTCTCCATCATTACAAAGGCCATTAAAAATTGATTTTTTCAACCTTCTAATTCAAATTCACCTCTGCAACTTTGCAGATTGAATCCATTAACTTCTTGGATAATCCTTGAATCATTCATACTCAGATCCATCCATGAATTTGGAGGATTTCACTCAAATGTTTCCACCTTTTTCCCCAAATTCACATAGATATATAAAATTTGTGACATCGAATCTTCCTGATTTGCACTTGTTATGTCATGTAATAGTGCGAAATTTGAACCAGAGGCTCTGATACCAATTTTTAATGTACCAATCCATCCCCAGTGTGATGTCCCCATCCTCTTAAGAGTCATAAGGGGAGAATTCTTCTAGCCTAATTGAGTTCCTATGGGTAAGGAAAAAAAGTGAACTAGGGAACAGATTTCGCCTAGGAGAACTTTATAAAGTAAAAGTGGAAAAGGGGGATAAGGGTCCTAGGCTAATTAAAAAGTCATTTTAAAATTATAAAGTGAGAAACCCACTAAAGTGAATTTTATTTCATTTCAATAATAAGGAGCGGGAAAAAGGCTCAAGTGAACATAAAAGGGAAAAATTGGGGATTTCCCCTCATACATTTGGAGATCTCTTGCATATTTTTCTAGGGTTTTTGGAAACCCTTCTTATATGCTAGTTCCATTGTTGTAATGATACACCCTAGTTGGTATTTGGATCGAAATAACTTAGACTTCGACAATGTTCTTCATTGTGTGGGTTTCACCTTTTTGGAAGAAGGGATTATTGAGTTAGAGGATTGTTTGTACCAGCTTGGTGGCAATTCTTTGCAACTAGGCGAGTATACCCATTGTTGGGTCGTAATACTTCTTGACATGCTTAGTTTCAAGTGTTAGAGGGAGATTTTGCTACTAAGATCGAATTATATCACTTTGGGGTGTTGTTTTCCTTTCTGGGCACCTCCTATTTCTTATTGTGGAGTGATTTGGGAGTGGGGAAAATGGATATATCCATGCAGGTCCATATTCACTATTGTGTGGCATCTTATCTCTAAAATGGGTGCATCTCTTCTCCTATACATATAAAATTATTGTTGTTTATTAAATAATGATGTTTACCTCCAAGCTGGGCGCATATCCTGGAACCTGCACATCATATTTATTAGTTGGGTGAACTATTACCTATGTTGGGTTCTCATTCTTGCGTTCGGGTGCTATTTATCTAGTGGATTCCATTTTTATTATTGGCCATTAATGTTGGGTGCATTCCTTGATTGTTGAGTACTTCATTGGATTTTTGGGTGTGAATTTATATTATTTTGGGTGCCATACTCACTATTGGGTGCATATTTATAGTCCATATAGACCTCTTATCTCTATCATATTTCTGCTACAAGTTCAAGTTTAGAGCAACACATAACATGGTTGTCAAATTCTCCAATTACTGAGATATGTTCCTCTTATAATTGTTGTAGATGAACTTGTTTTTTGTTGAAATAAATTGTTGCTCTATATTGTCAATATACATGTTATATCAGTTGTTGTGTTATTAAATGTTTTCCCTTATGGAAAATTCAATAAAGTAGAGGTTTCTCAATTTATTTAGAATTGTGGAAATTACATTTTAATTGTCATTTCTCAAAGCTTCCGTTCAAATTGTCTGAGAAAAGTACACACTTGAATATCTAGACAATCTTTGCAAAAAAAAAAAAAAAGGTGGATTGGAATCTTACAGTGGTATCCAAGAATGTTCCTTGACATTTGTGGGGTTTTATGTCATATTTGAGTAAGTTTTATGGGAGGGGGAGACAACAAAAAAATCACATACAAGAGGTGTAGATACAGATCTCAAGAACCTCCTCAAGGGAATAGAAAAGAAGGGGTGTTGGGTGAAGAAGGAGTAGCACATTCCGGAGTAGGTAAATGGAAGGAGAACATGGGGGAAGAGGAAGACCCACGAATCGGTAGCTTCTTCCACATGATGAACGATTTAGCCAAGGGAAAAAAGAGGATGATGGACCTGTTGGGGAAGCTAACACTTAACACCATAAAAGGGAAACCTAAAACAAATTAGAATGCTGAAAGGGGCTCTAACAATGAGGAAGGGACTCATTATCACACAACCATTCAGATCCACCCTCACTTATACACCAAGACACCCATACCCACCATGCCATAGTTCTTGAGTGGAGAGGTCACATAGAAGGGGCCAACGGAGCAAGATGACTCTTACTTGACCTATTTGGAGGAGTACAAGAGGTTGGGCAATGAATTTCAAGCAACTACATCCTNTACTTTTTCCACCTTAAGAAGAAGAATAAACCTATAGGGGAAAAAAGGACACCCAACCATGAGATTTAGAAGACACTCGGGAAAGTGACCATCCCAACTTTGACGGGTCCTCAAAACGTTCAGAAAGGACTTGGGTACAGAAGATGGACACGTATTTCCAACTACAACAGATGACAAAGACATAGTCCATTAAATCGACTACTCCACACCTAGATGGTGAGTCCCATGAGTGGTGGTACCATGGTTTAGTGATGTTGGGTCATGCAGGAATAACATCATACCTCAAATTCACATAGAGGATCATCGAGACGTTTGATAGGAATGAACCCTATATTCAATTTTGAGAGTTGTCCCAACTAAGACAAATAGGTAGCCCTAAGGAATTTATCTCCGAGTTCTATAGATTAGCAGTGATGATGGAAGACATATCTGAGGCATGGCTGGTGATGTTGTTTGTTGAGGGGTTATCAAAAACCTTGTGTGGTTGGGTTAAGGCTTATAATCCGGCCACCCTACAGGATGCAGTCAATAGAGCTAGGGACATGCAGGATGTTGTTCCTAAGAGAAGGTTCCCTCTTAAACCCACCTTCCCCTAGAAGAACTGTAATGTACCTCAAATTTTCCATAAATTGTTTTTTTCTAAGGGACATTAATCTTCGATTTTCATTTAACAAATTCGTAGTTCAAAGGAAGACATCTTAGTTCCTTCCCTAAATCTCTGTGAGGTAATTTATATGCTACGCGAAGACACTACCACACCAGTTTGACTTACTTTGAGAAACATAGGTTCTATCCTACCCTTCATACTCAAACTACTCCCATTTATATGTATATATATAGGTAGTATGCTAGGCTTAGGAATTATAGTCCCTTTCTCTCCTTTAATCGAGAATTCCTATGTTTGCACGTGAGACTATTTATTTGACCTTAGATACAAGTTCATACATCATATATAAGACAACGGAGTCGGGACTATATCCCTTAGCACAATGTAAAAGTTTTGATATAAGGACTATATCCCTAATCCTCGTTTGACTTGATCAGAACTAAACACTATTTCAACGAAGTCCCAAATGAACAGTGGTTTAACTATAGTGAACAGTTGGTATGGTTGTATTTCAACTAGCCATATTGTGAAAGGGACTGAAAATGATTTCATAATTTCCTTGATGAGCAAAGGATGGTCTACTATCAGGAGGATTTAAGACTTTGTATCACCATTAAATGATAGTCCTCTATTATGTGAATTACGATGTTCTCACCTGGGCTTTCATCCAACCGAGGTGTGCCAACTCTGTTCTTATCACATGGTCTAGCTGCCCTTTGTACTCTTAGAATTTACAGTGTGAAGTTAAGGCTCGTCAAGGGTTTAATGTGTTTAATGTTTCATTGTGGAGTTCCCTCAAAATCCTATGCGCATTGTTTTCTTAGGTGCAGGATGCCGAAAAGGGGTAACATTAATTGTTGGGCCGCTATCGCCATCCACTCTCCCTATTAAGCACTCATTTCCTAAATTTTGGTTGTTAAAGTGGCTCGACTCTCTGTTATAGTGGAAGAACCCTCGTAAACAAAAATTCCCTTTTATTCTTACTTGAATCTCCCATTAATGTTACTCTGTATAACTTTCATGAGTTAAATCCTGCTTTCTAGATGAGTAGAAACTTTTTGTGGACTTAGTCTCTGACTTCTTGAGAGGTATTGGCACCCCATCCTCTTATCCCGACTTAGAGAAATTACTCCTGCAAGGTTTTTATGGGTAAAAATAAATCATATGGTATCCTACTGTCTAACATCGGTATCCTCTATGGTCTCTCTGTAGATGTAGGTCGAGGCCAACTGTGAGGTCTTTCACGTGGTTTTTAGATGGGATATAAAAGTTTCCTTACTGGGTATACCATAAATCATTGTATAATATTTCTTCCCCTTTATAAAGAAACAAATCTATCTTTCAGAAATCATTGCTACCCTCTACCCAGTGTGGTTAAGGAAAGGAATTTCTACGTTTGCAGCCAATCTTCCAAGCCCAAAAACTCACAGCATACCATGTTGAAAGTTATGGAACTCCTTATGTTATTTATGTTTTCTTCTATCATTGTCGTGGTTTGGGAATTCCCTTTACATTATCTATAAACGGTTCAACAATGGTTCCACTCCAACGTTTATTCTACACTGCGCTTCTCGGCCTACTTGCGTCGCATTTGCATGCAATTTATATAGTAACTGTTAGCACAATTGATTTATTCATTGAAAATATATATTATATTTCGTGACTGGTATCGTTCACTAATGATGGGCCCCTTTGGTTGCAAGGGTACCCATCAAGTGGATCATGTTCCCTTCCACTCCTATCTGGGTTCATGGATGACATCCATAGACAAGCACAGAGAAAGGTCGGCCTTACCTACGGCCTGAGTTAAGTATTATTCTAGACTGAAATCTTTATGATTACCCTTCCACTTATCCGGGTTCATGGATGACATCCATAGACATGCATAGAGAAAGGTCGGCCTTACCTACCTACCTGAGTTAAGTGCTAATCTTAGACTGGACTCTTTTGATTACCTTCATTCTATTGAAATTTATCATTTGACTTATATATATATATATATATATATATATATATATATATATATATATATATATATATATATATATATTGTAATGAATACTAATGTAAACTTGTAACTTCCTTGCAGGGTTTCGACCGTGTACAATTATGGGTGTCGGTTCTCATCAAAGGAGAACAAGGTATTTGATTTCCCTTATAAACTCTTCGAGAGATCAATCACTTTGAAGGGAATGACTTCAATTTAGATTCATAGCAGTTTGGTAGTTACATTCGATTTCCTATAATAGCTAGAAAAAAATTAGGAGAAATCCCAAAAGCATTCTGGGTTTTTTGAGGTGGTTTTCTATGTGTAATAACTCCTTTGGAGATTACTTTACAAGACCTTTCCTTATCTAATTTCAATAAAGTAAGGACTGTTGGATAGTTTTATTCTCTATTATGGTTTCCCCTATACTTAAAATTTAGTTATCGGGCTTATCGTCCTAACTTGCATACTCAGTATCAAAAGTCTGCATCGTTCAAATCTTGTAGTTATGTGTCCTAAGGGAGAGGGACTATTGTATCTCCAATGATCTACACTTTGTAATTCGAATCTAATGCACAGACATATTCGCGTCACCTCTTTCACGCTATATGAGTCTTCTGATTTAATTTTCTTTACTTCGATATTTTCATGTATATTGTGACTCTGTATCTTCCTCATTGTAGGGTATGAAAGTGTATTTTCTTCCTTATGTTTGATTTCGACTTAGAAAGGATATGATTGAAAGTCCGGTTTTGCTTAATATATTTACTGTATACTCTTTCACTTACAAGTTTGTAAGGATATGACTGTGTGTACATGAATACACTTTTTAATTTCATTTATACTGTAGGTAAATGAATCTTGGACTGCAATACGAATAATTGAGGGGTTTTCAGATTCTTTATTCATTATTTTATTCATGCAGTTGTAATTACATGTCTAATTTATTACTTATATAAGATAGGAACAGGTCTGTGTATATATATGTATTTTATGTTAAATACATTCAGAGACTTAATTCTTTGTATATTGAAGTTATATAACTTATATCTATGCATGTACTCACATGTCTTAGGAGAGGTTAGAATGACCAAAAATATTTAACTATTTAATGGTTGTACAAATACAGATAGACAATCATATTTGCGTATGGATTTAAATTTGGCAGGATTGAAACTAGATATAAGTATGCATATCTAAATACCCTCCTTCAATTAATAAAATGACTCTTGAGACTACAAGAATTTCAATAGA
The DNA here is from genome assembly GCA_010110895.2 of Picea sitchensis. Taxonomy (NCBI): domain Eukaryota; kingdom Viridiplantae; phylum Streptophyta; class Pinopsida; order Pinales; family Pinaceae; genus Picea; species Picea sitchensis. The sequence continues at coordinate 44,937 of SNQJ01S0026486.1, read as the reverse complement.
AATAGTTCACCCAACAACAAATATATTCATAATTGTCTTCCATATATTCACACAAATCTATCGTGAATTCCTATACTAGTAGAGTTTCATTCCGATTTGGAGTTTTTGGTCTGTACAAGTTGGAAAACAATATAGAACTTGAATACATTGTCCACATATGAACTTATGCTAGATTGACACTTCCAGAATTCGTATTTGTTTCCACTTGATTTCTTTATACAAGCTAACCCTGTCCTTGCCACGATTTATATAATGTACAGTGGTTTTGCTACATAGTTCGCTACTTACATTTTTTTCCTACCGAAGATAGATTACTCAAGCATTTTATCAGTCCATTAATTATAATAAAATAACACTATTCCTATAACAAAAAGCTTGTTTTGATATTATAGAGGTAGTTTTAAATCCACAGAATTATTTCATAAGTAATCTACATCAACTCTATAATTCCATCTAGTACATATGACTATAAGGTAATAATTTAGAATAGAAACACATATAATCATTTCAATGGCACAAATTCGATAAGGGAAAATAGAGAAACATATCTAGATAAATGTTGGGACAACAAAAGGAACAACCACGTTCCTCCCAACCTTAGAATAGGGCAGTCAGATCACTAGTCTTGTTCAACCCCTAGCCTGACCATGAATCCATGGGGGCTAACTTGGAACTCCTCCTTGGCAGATGCCTTTCAACTTCATCAAACCTCCTCCTTGCCTCACACTCAGTGAGCAGTGTTCATAACAACAAGAGGTAATTTCTTTTCCCAACATACTTGGTAATGTCCTGCCTCCTCTCATATGTTATGTATGCAAAGTCCTTTTTGCCTAGGTATTTTCCCCCTTTGGTATTTTTCATAGCTTTCCAAATCCCTGATTTTCAGGGGCTACCAATGGCCAAATCCTGGATTTTCCACTTGTAACAATCAGCCCTGAGGTAGTTCCAACATGTTCCCCACTCATGGAGTCATGGTCAGCTCATTTCAACATGGTTGTTCCATTTGTCCTCCAACAATAAATATAAAATGTTTTGTTTCATACAAGTGTCATAGTCAAATAGTTAGTTGGTTCAAATCAGATCTCTACCCAACAGTCATAATTATTAATTACATTTAACCAAATTCAAAATTCAAAATTGCCATAAATGACAAAAATTTTCCAATATCGAATTTACCAAAAACGAAAATAATTTTCCTAAGAAATTTCAAATTCAAAAATAATTTATTTTTGGGGATGTCACAATAACAAGGAATTTAAACCATTTCAGAAGGATTGGGCAGGAAAATCGGATTTGGATGAGGAGACAAGAAGAGAGATGAGGAAGAAGAAGTTATGTTTTAGTTTTTAGGATCCTTGGGTTCCGGGACATAGGTGTGTGGGGAAGGACACAGTGGGTAAGGCCCACTACATTGAGGTCTATTTCGAGAGTGACAGTGATACAAAGGATGAGGGGTCAAAAAATGAATAGGGACACCGGACATTAGGTGAGGAGACATCAGAGGATGGGGCTAAAGGTCCTGTTATGGAATCCATGTGAGGACTTCCTAGGTACCACATATTCAAATTCATAGGAGTCATGCATGTGTATAAAGTTATAGTGTTGATTGACAATGGGGCATCCCACAATTTTATATATGCATCCATGGTGGAGAGGCAAGGGATCCTGACAGAGAAATTTGAGTGGTTCACAGTGATCATAACTAGTGGACATCAGATGAAATGTATCAGATGGATTCCCAAGTTGAAAATATCCATGGGGAATTATACGTTGGCATATGAATTCTTTGTGGTGGATGTGTTGGATACCAATGTTGTAATCGAGATTTAGCGGCTATACTCCCTTGGAAAATACACCACTGATCATAGAGCCATGGAAATGGAATTCACAGGACCGAACGATAAGAAGGTAGTATTACGGGAAATGCACTAGTATAATCCAAAGATTATATAATCCCATGGCATGGAGGCAGTGATGCACCATGGATACATAGAATGGGTAGTGGAGTGCTACATCTCTGACAAGGAGCTTCTAGATTGTCATTGACAACATCGAAATGAAATTCAGGTATTACTTCATAAAAACCAAAAGGTTTTTGGTGACATTCCTCCAGGAGTACCCACAGATAGAGGGTTTGATCATATTATGGAGTTAGAATAAGGGATTCAAGCAATCATAACCAACCCTTACCACCATTTCAAGATATACAAAGATGAGATAGATAAATCAGTCAGGGAGTTGTTGAGGATCGGTCACATCCGGCCTAGTTCTAGCCCCTTTGCTTCTTCAGTAGTGTTGGTCAAGAAGAAGGATGGTACCCTGAGGATGTTTATTGATTACCAAGTCATTAAGAAGAAGAATATAAATAACATGTATCCAATTTTTAGGATTGATGAGTTGAGGGGAGAAAAATACTTTTCAAAGATTGATCTTCATCCAGGATACTACCAGATTAAAGTTCGGGAGAAGGAAATCACAAAGACCGCTTTCCAATGTCACTATGGACATTATGAGTTTCTAGTTATGCCATTTGGGCTAACCAACACTCCCACGATATTCCTGTCTTGCATGAACCATGTGTTCAATAAGTAGTTGTGGAAATTTTTACTAGTCTTCTTCGATGATATCCTCATTTATAGAAAGACTTGGGAGGAACATCTCAGTCATTTGGATGAGGTGTTGAGAATCTTGGAGGATCAACAGCTATATTCCAAATATTTTAAGTGTGAATTTGGTATGACAAAGATGTTTTATTTGGGGCATATAATCGGGAAAAATGGGGCCCAAGTCCACCAGTAGAAAATCAGGGAGATCTTAGAGTGGCCAACCCCTAGAAGTGTGACCGAACTGAGTAGATTCCTAAGCCTATGCACTTATTACAATAAATTTGTTAATGGGTTCTCATAGCTGATGACAACTCTTACATATCTCACTAATAAGATATCTTTCAGTTGGACAAATGAGGCATAAACGACGTTCAAAAACATGAAGCAGGTAATGATTTCATGTCCTATGCTAGATTTACTAGACTTCACTCAGCCATTTGTGATTGAGTGTGATGCTTCAGGGACTAGAATAGGGGAAGTATTAATGTAGAATAGCCACCCCATTGATTTTGAGAGACACAAACGTAGGGAGTATGAGTGGAATTATTCAGTATATGATAAGGATATGTTGGCCATCATGCATGCCTTGGCCAAATTCAAATAGTACCTGGTGGGGAAAAGGTTCAAAATAATGGCATATCATAAGAGTTTGAAGTTCCTCATGGACTAGAAGGAATTGAGTGAGTGACAACAGAAGTGGATCAACAAGACCCAGGCCTATGATTTTTTGATTGAGTGTGTGAAAGGGAAAAATAACATAGTGGTGAATGCCCTCTTCGGGATTACACCCACACTCTCCCTCATGGGTGTAACAACATATTGGAAAGCTCTCCTCTTGGTAGAATATTCAAAAAGTAAATTTTATTGTGAGATATTAGATGGGAAAATCAAGGATGACTGTTATAGAGTGATCAATGACATCGTATATTACAAGGACATGATCTATTTGATTCTAGAATCTAAGTTAAAAGAGAATTTTATGCATGCAACCCATAGTTCACCATTATTAGGACATCTGGACTACATAAAAACTTACAGGAAGACCATAGAAAGGTTTTCATGGAAGGGCCTCAAGAAAAATGTTTTGAGATTCGTGAAAGAATGTATTAGATATCAACAGAACAAAGTAGAGCACACCCATCCGATCGGATTACTTCATCCTTTACCCATCCCAAAAAATAAATGGGAGGGTGTATCGATGGAATTCATTACAGGACTACCCCAGGCACATGGCAAGGATTCTATCTATGTGGTGGTGGACAGTCTCACAAATGTTTCCCATTTCTTCGCCATCCATTCTAAATTCTCAGTAGCATAGGTGGAATACTTATTCTTCAGGGAGGTTTTCAAGATGCATGGTTTTCCCAAAACCATTGTGAGCGATAGGGATAGTTATTTCATGGGATACTTCTGGAAAGAACTTTTCAAAATGGTCAGGACCGAAATTACACCCAGTACAAGCTACTATCCCCAAAATGATGGACAAATGGAGATAGTAAATAAATGGCTTGAAGGGTATCTAATAAATTATGTATCAGGACAACAAAAGGCTTGGATTAAATGGTTTCATCTCAGGGAGCACTGTTAAAATATGTCATATCATATGTCAATCGGTATGTCACCCTTCAGGGTTCTATATGGATACAATTCCCCTACATTTGTTGACCATATATTTGGGGATATTTGGGCCCCAAAAGCCAAAGACTGGGTCCAAGAGAGTCAAGACATCCATAAGATTCTAAAAGACAATTTCCAGATGGCCCAGAATCAATAGAATATGTATGTGGACCGACGTAGGGTGGAGCACAACTTCGAGGTGGGGGATTTGGTGTACCTTCACCTACAACCTTATCGACAGTCATCACTAAAAATGAGAGGGGAGAAGAAGTTGAAATCCCAATTTTATGGACCTTACAGGATTCAACAGAGAATTGGGAAAGTGGAATATGAGATATAACTTCCATAAGGATGCAAGATACATAATGTTTTTTGTGTTTCATGCCTCAAAAAGGAAATGGGATAGCATATTGTCACTTCTACCGATATGCCACCATTAGATGAAGAGGGACAGTTGGGTTTGGTTCTTGAAGAAATTTTGGAGGGCAGGGAACGAAAGATGAGAAATGAGACAATAAAAGAGTACCTTGTCAAATGGAAATATATGTCGATCGAAGATGCTACATGGGAGGGTGAACAAGTGATGCAACATCCCAGATTGAAATTGCTTGTGGACAAGCAATCTTGGGTGGGGAGGATTGTGATTTCCCCATCTCCTTAAGAGTCACAAGGGGAGAATGCATCTAGCCTAGGATAACTTTATAAAGTAAAAGTGGAAAAAGGGGACAAGGGTCCTAGGCTAATTAAAAAATCACTTTAAAATTATAAAGTGAGAAACCCACTAAAGTGACTTTTATTTCATTTAAATAATAAGGAGCAGGCAAAAGGCTCAAGTGAACATAAAAGGGAAAAGTGGGGTATTTTCCCTCATTCTTTTATTTCCTCATTGATAAAATAGATTTGGAGATCTCTTGGAGAGTTTTATATGGTTTTTGGAAAACTTTCTTGTATGTCGGTTTTGGTGTTGCAATGATACACCCTAGTTGGAATTTTGATTGAAATCACTCAAACTTTGACAGTGTGCTTCATTGTGTGGGTTTCACCTTTTGGGGAGAAGGGATTATTGAATTAGAGGATTGTTTGTACCATCTTCGTGGAAATTATTTGCATCTGGGTGAGTATACCCATTGTTGGGTCATAATACTTGTTGATAAGATGAGTTTCAAGTGCTAGAGGGCGTGTTTTCCACTAAAATTGAACTATATCACTTTGTGGCATTGTTTTCCTGTCTGGATGCCTCATATTTCTTATTGTGGAGTGATTTGGGAGTGGGGAAAATGTTTATATCCATGCAAGTTCGTATTCACTATCGAGTGTTGTCTTATCTCTAAAATAGGCACATCTCTTGTCCTATACAAAGAAAATTATTGTTGTTGATTAAATACTAAGGATTACCTCCAAGATGGGTGCTTATCCTGGAAGCTGGACATCATATTTATTAGTTGGGTGAACTATTACCTGTGTCCAGTGCTCATTCTTGTGGATGGGAAGCATTTCTCCTAGTGGATGCTATTGTTATTGATGGGCATTAATGTTAGGCACATTCCTTGATGGTTGAGTGCTTAATTGGATTTTTGGGTGTGAATTTATATTATTTTGGGTGCCATACTCACTGTTGGTTCCATCTTTATAGTCCATACAGACATGTTATCTATATCATATTTCTACTGCAAGTTCAAATTCAGAGCAATAGATAACATCATTGTCAAATTCTCCAATTACTGAGACATGTTCCTCTTATCATTGTTGTAGACGAATTTTTGTTTTGTTTAAATAAATTGATGCGCTATATTGTTAAAATACATGCTACATAATTTGTTGTGTTATTAAATTTTTTCCCTTATGGGAAAATGAAATAAAGTAGAGGTTTCTCAGTTTATTTAGAATTGTGGAAATTACATTTTAATTTCCATTGCTCAGAGTTTCCATTCAAATTGTTTAAGAAAAGTACACACTTGAATATCTAGACAAACTTTGCAACAAAAAAGAGGGTGGATTGGAATCTTACACCCAGGCATGGGTTATGCCACTTAAAATTGATTAGAAAAGATGCAACACACCCAACCACCCGCAGTCAAGGAACATTGTATCCCCAAGACTAAGTTCTCTGAACTTATCTCGAATTAAAAAGACATCTCATTAATAAAAGAGGCATGAAAATCACATGCATAAATAGATATCCATGCTATAGCATAAAACAACAAACAACGTGCCATGCACAAAAAATAACCAACATACAGTAACATTAAAATACATATCTCAGAGATAATTACAATACACAGTGGAATATACATTATACAGAAAACACATGACAGAGAGAACTTATGTTTTCAAGTAAATATTCCTCAACTAGCTACAGACAAAGGACGTTCCTCCCAACCATGGGAACTACTTTTATTTTACTCTCAACAACAAATCACCCCCGAACCAGGGCTATGAATCCACAAGGATGTTTCCTAGGCCAAGTATAAACACACAACAATTGGCTAACTAGATCTCAAGTTTCCCAACCTCACATCAAATCCTAATTTCCATCTCTCTTTCCCCCTCAGTCTACACAACCCAAAGAAATGAACACCTTTCTTTTCCATGTAGTCCCTGAGGATGTTCCATTTCTCTCTCGAGATCCAGTGCTACTAGTCAGGAAATCTCCCTACTGGAAACTCCAAGGATTCTCAGTTGTGGACAGTTCTATTTGAACTGCCATCAGTCTCATAACTAACAGGCCTATCAACACTCAAGCTATCACGGGCCTATTAGCACTCACAATAATCCAAACTACACCAACTCTCTTCTACCCAGCCTGCACAACCCAAATAATGGACCCCTTTCTATGCCATGCAGGTCCCCCAAAATTTTCCATCTCATTCCAGGTCTCCAAGGCTTCTGGTCAAGAATCTCCATGTTGGGACTCTCAATATTCACAGTTGTGGAAAGTTCTTGTTAGAAAAAACAGGACCGTGGAGCAATAAAATAAAACAAATGTGGAAACAAAACACAGAAGATACACAATACAATAGAGACACATATTTAAGTGGTTCACCCAGTGTGGGCTACATCCACCAGGGAAATTGTCAGGTCCTTCCTTTATTATTATCCAACAAATGAAGGGATACAACCTACAATAATCCCACTATAACTTCCTCTTCTTTATCTCACAGTCTCCTATCTCACAATACAATATTCTCCATCATACATAGCCACAATACATATCCCTCATAATAGAGGATTTCCTTCTATGGGAAAAAACTCTAACATAATTTCTACTGTTAGATCTCTGACCTTATAATGAATAATCCATATTTACAATGAAATTACAATATACATTTACAAGGAAATTTTTCCTTCAGGGGATTCTCCCCTGAATCCCCATCAGGGGACACTTCTGTTGGGGGGCCACTTGCAAAGGGTAACCCCCCTCTGCACCCTCCCACATTGAAGAGTGTACATACTTCTGGGGTGTAAATACTTCATGGGGTATAAACACAACTGAAAATAAAAGACCTTTGAATCAAGAAGATAATCAGGCTCCACAACCAACAATCTCCCACTTGGAGACTGATATAAACAACTCCATGTTGTTGTATATGCTGGAATCCGAACCTTCTTGGACCTGGAAAATTTCTCATCTTCATATTCATTCTTGAAGACCAACTGAAACTGAGAAGGAACTCAGTTTCTCCCTAGTTACTCCCTTTCTTAACATATCTGCATGATTCTAGATAGTGTGTATCTTTTCCAATTTCAAATGTCCATCTTCCAAGGTGGATCGTATGAAGTGGTAACTCAACTTATATGATTAGTCTTCGAATGGAAGGTTGAGTTCTTTGCAAGATGAATGGCACTCTCGCTATCACATTACAACCTCCTATTATCCTACTTCTTTCTCAATTCCTCCATAAACCTCTGTAACCAAATCATATCTTTGCTAGCCTCTGTAGTAGCAACATACTCTACATCTGTTGTTGAAAGTGCAACAACCTTTTGCAGTTTTGAAATCCAACTTACTATTGTTCCACCTATAGTAAAAAATTACCCTGTGGTGCTCCTCCTCCTATCTTTATCACTTGCCATATCTGAATCAACATATCCCTATAGAAAAGTGTATGAACCTCCAAAACATAATGCATGAGTAGCAGTACCTCTCAAATACCTGAGAATCTAGTTTATTGCCTCCCAGTGTTCTTTACCTGAATTTTTCATATATCTGCTCACAACTCTCACTGCATGCGCAATATCTAGTCTTGTGAAAAACATTGCATACATCAAGATGCCAAATGCCGATGGAAAAGGGACCTTGGACATGTATTTTATCTCCTCATGTGTCTTGGGATACATTTCCTTTGTTAATTTTAAATGGATGGCTAAAGGTGTACTAACTAGTTTTTCATTCTGCATTCTAAACCTCTCCAACACCTTCTCTATGTACTCACCCTAGGACAATGTCATTTTGCAATTTTCCCTATCTCTTATTATTCTCATACCAAGGATTTTCTTTGTAGCACCCAAATCCTTCATTACAAATGAATTAGATAATTTTTTCTTGAGAACATTTATATCCTGCATATTAGACCCTCCAACAAGCATGTCATCTACATACAATAGAAAGATAATATAGCTTCCATTTTCCATCTTTTTTAAATAAACACAGTGTTGGCATAGGGGCATACCCAGGGCTCAACGCTACAACAACGCACCAACAAAACCCTAACTACTGGCCCTTTTGACAACAACTGTGAAGAAGATGAAGTCTCACTCGAGGTAGAGGCAGGGGTGGTTGCAGGACTCAGATGTATGCAACCTTAGTTGGGACATAGATCTGTGATTCTAACACTTAACAGAGCACTGAGTAGTTATCATTCATCAATATCCAATCTTAGTTACAGAGCAGTTAAACCCTTATTACAGAGTATCACATTATTCATTCATATCTAAGGTATTTAAGCACTAAGCATGTGTACATAAGTCAAATCTAACATCCATCCATATTATTAAGAACTAAGCATCAACAGATCTATCTATCATTCATCTATATTAAAGCACTAGGAAAATAAACACATCAATACATCGCACAAAGCATAGCAACATAGCATGTACGTCGTTCACCCCCACCCTGGGGATATGTCCACCAACTCTTCTCTCCTTTGTTATCTTTGGTCAAGATTCTTATAGGCACATAGAATCCAAGTTCTACTCCATAGAAGACAAGAGATCTGCGCGCACTCCGCCAAATCCTCCTTCTTCTAGCTAGGGTATAGAAGAAAGCCTTCACATAGTCTCTTACAGTTACTTGCACTAGCCTTCCAAGCCTCACACAGTATGGACAAAGCAATTACAATTCTTGATCACATAGATCCAACTCTAGCACTTAGCACACAGGCCTACTAGGTCTCTTCTCTCTTTCTTACATTGCTTAGCTACTTATTTATACATTACAAAATAGGCCTAAACATGGGTAAACCCATGGGTTGACATCCCATACCCATTACATAATCTTGAATCCCAAAAAGGGCCCTAAAAGGGGGTGAGATCCCGCGATCTCCACTTCATATTTCACTCCACCTTCAACATTCTATCAAAGTCCCAAAATTAGGTCAAACATGACCAAAAATCCTCAAAACTTGGTCAAGGGACAACAAGCCCCCAACACTCACCCTTGACTCGTCCCGAGTCACTCTGATCTGACTAGTTCTGATTCAAAATCCTTGATCTTGGCTCGAGCTTATTTGAATTGTTGTTGTGCCATGACCTCCTATTCAACAAACTCTTGGATGAATTCTTCGTTGGAAGCTCCCTCTAGGCGTTGTTTAGCTGCAGTGATGACTTGCTCCAGTTCCACTCCTCAGCCTTTGATCTCTGTGAACAGTTGGTAAGCCTCATCCTGTACAGGTTGGAGCCTCTGAGTTACTTCCATAACTTTGCTCTGAATAATGTGGACTTGTTGCTAGGTAGTGTGCTACTCTTGGGATCGATTCATTCTTTCCACAGCTGACAGGGGCTTCAACTGTGCCTGTATTGTCTCTGCTTGCTTCTTCACTTCCCATAGTTGTGAGTCCAGTGCCTTCAATTCTGGATTCTCAAGGAGTCTCTCATACATTTGGGCACTGTGATCACTCGGTTTCTTGCATTCCATGGGAAGGAATTTGATTCCTTCAACTGAGCTTCGAGCAATTTCTTCTCTTTGATCCCTTACATATTGTGGGGTGTCAGGTACGGTGTGGAGATATAAGTATGATATTCATTGTTGTAGTTGTTGGATAGCTTCTGCGAGCTTCTCTACTTAGTATGTGACTCGGTTCTCTATCTACGACTCTAATATTGTCACAGAGTGGAGGGCTCTCTTGATTTCTTCTTTCACTTCGAGTTTCTCTGTGAGCAACTGTTCTTTTTCTTGTTGCATTTGGGATTTCTCTTCTTCAAACTTTGCCTGGAGAGAAACCTTCTCTTGTTCTGAAACTGTATTTTGTTCTACAATTACACCTTGCACTTGCTTCATGGCCTGGGTGGCTTGTTTTGTTTCTTCTTGTGTGCAACAAAGGTGAGCTTTGACCGCATCAGCTAGTCGATGGAGTTGGGCTGGATCATCTCCAAAATCTGGTTCTCCTGATGGCAGGGGCACATTGGACACTGCGCAAATGGAGTGAAGGGCCTCTTGTACCCCTCAAAATTGGACCTTAATTCTTTCATACATTTCCTCCTACTTATCTTCTTGTTTCTCCATGATTTCTAGTGAAGCGTCATTTAGGGTTGTGATGATGAAGTGAAAATCATCGATAGTGAGCACAGTCTTCATATTGGTCACGGTGGATTTCAATTTCTTTTGGGAAGAAGGTTTTGGGGGATGTTGGAGCCGCCTTTATCAACTGGTTTAAATGTAATTCTTAAAATCAAAGGTTGGCCTTCAAGTTGTCTTTTACTTCGTGACCTTTACCCACTGAAAATTTCAGTAGTCCTCATATGTGAAGTGGCGATGGCCCTTGTACTCCTAATCCATTGCCATTTAACCGTTAAACAAGATTTTTCACTTTTATATACCTTGGGATATCGCGTTTCGAGAGTTACAAGTCACACGGTTTCCAAGCCTCGATGCACGAAGCCGCGAATTAACCTTGAACGATTACCCAGGATAGCACCGAGAGTAAAGTTCCTTAAACCTTAGTTAAGTTTTGTCGGGATTTCACGTCTTGACAATCACTCTCCCCAAAAGTCTTACCGTCATAACTCCGATAGGCGAAGTTGTGATATAGTTTTACAAGTCACCTAGGTTAGTGTTAGGGGTAAGTCATTTAAAACCGTAGTTAAACAATGTCGGGGTTTCAAAACTCGACATTCACTCTTCCAAGAAACTATACCTTCATAGCCCCGAGTCACGAAATCGCGATATTAATTAAACACTTAATTTAGATCACATTTTTTCTTAACTAGATCGCGTCATCGCGATCTTGGGTTTTAGGAGCTTGAAGGATAGGAATGAAATCTCCCGATATGGCGAATGCCGAAAAGGGTGATTAAAGTTTAAAGAAAACCTAATTAAAGAAGCTAAGCTAGATTAATCAGTGCATTAATACAAATATTAACACGCACTGTCTACGGGTTAAATTTAAATGTTTTTTGTGCTAATTTGTGTCATGACCCATCAAAATTTATGGCATTTATTTGAAATGAGGTGAAGTGATAGGTAAAGATATTGTTTTTATTGCTAAATCTTTCTCAAAAAATGATTTGACCATTCTGTTCATAAGGACTTTGGGGTTTTAAATGGTCGATATATAGAGTTCTTTCTCTCATTGTTTCAAATTTCATTTCTATCTTGCGCAAAGAAGCTTTTCTCACCAGGCTAATTTTTGTATGTATACACATTTTTACTACAGGAGAGCTAAGTCAGAATCCTCTATCATGGCTCCACGAAAAGCGACCAAGGCAATTGCTGAGAATTCAGGGCAAGGCTCAAATACTGTTTCCGATACTTCACCCAGAAGTATTGATTCTGTCAGAACCTAGTCATACATCTCTGAGGTTCTTCAGTCCGAATTGGTGAAATTTTCATATGATTCCAATGATAATGAGAAGGATGATTTGTCCACCAAATAAAAAATCGTCATTCAAGCAGAGATGCATAATAAAGCGGCCAGGCCACGACTCCTTCCCTATTATGATAAGATCTGATGGGCACTAGATCATGTGGATATCCCGACCAGAACTATTATTAGCGGGCAGAAGGTGACCATTGGGACCTTTAGACCAGAACATTTGCAGGCGATGTACCAATTGTCACCCACACCAAACTTCTCACACAATGTCGAGTTTCTGGAAGGTTTTAAGTGGAAAGAATGTGAGCAATACGATAGAAACTTGTCTGATCTGATCAAGGATTGGGTCTCGTACCCCGCAAAGTTTAGGGCGGATGGTAATGAATTTTATTCAATCACTTCCTTGGAATCGCAATTCAAATATATAGCAATGATGACCTATAGGTTGTATGGGAAGGAAGACACCACACATTATTTATCTCCCATGGATGCCTCTCATTCATACAATAGCTGAAGTCTCTTCCTTTGACTGGGCCAAATTGTTGTCAGATAGTTTAACCAATCGGATTAGCGAATATCGGATGCAAAGGGTGAATGGGAAGGCCGCTTCATTTTTTATGTCCACCTACATCATGGATGTTGTTTGTTTCATGACGCCTTTCCCTCTAATGAGATGGAGCTGGAATCCATCTGAGGCTGAGCCTATCCATGTCTACCACTCAAAACTTTGGGAAAATAAGGCCACATAATTCATATATGAAATTATCAATTGGGTAATAGTACCAATGCATGTCTCCATCTTCGACAACCCACTACTCAAGATTTCAGATAACATCGCCACCAACTTGAGCAATGTGGCCGACTGGTACACAGAGGCGTAATTTTCATACATCAGGGTTTTTGGCACCTGTGTTCCCCCCTATGTTCTACTATTATTCATACCAGATAGGTTGGTTTGTCGGGAAATCACTAGGAAAACCGTGATTGGTGGCATAAGAAAAGAGCTTAAAGGATTTTCAAAGAAGGTATGGCCGCCCTTCCCCATTCATTTGAATACATATTCTTTATTAGATTTTGGACACGCAAAAGTTGAGGCAGCAACTTTGGAGGATATTAGATTGCTCCACATTGAGTTCAAGAAGCACGACCCACACAGGATCATGAGTAATCACATGACGAGTTGTGGCCTTAAAAGGTATGAACATGAGCATTCGCCTCATGACGACATCTTCCGAGGGGCGAGATCCTATGTCAAGGTCCTAAGTCGGATTCAAACCCTGTTGCCCAAGGAGATGGTTGATTTCTTCAAATTTCAGGAACGTCGACGGAGCTGCCTTCTCTCAGTATTACAGGGTAAGAACCCACTGACTAGAGATGTACAACAAACGGAAGCCATGGGCTCCAAATATTCAGGACCTGACCAAGAGGAACACCAGGAAAAGAAGAAGCAAACTGGGGGCCCGAAACAGGAAGTCGAGATCCCCAACCCTCCAAGCAAGCCAGCCTCGATTGTTACCCCAGGGAGATCATCCAAGAAAATCGACAACCACATCATTTCGATTACTCCCCTACAGTCCACAAAGGGGATCCCAGATGCAAGATGGATTTTCAGGGAAGAACTAACACCCATAACTGTGGAAGAGTTTCCTCCGAATGAATTTTCTTCGATAAGAAAAGAAAGGTCGTTGTGAAACAAGAACTTTATCAAGAAGCAGCCACGGTAGCCAAGAAATTTAAAATCCTTGTTGATGGGAGAGTCATGAAAAAAGAAGAATTTGCAACTCAAATAGAAGGGACGTTGGGGGATTTTGCTACAGAAAACCAATATTTTGTCGAGTCCCTACAAGAACAGTTGAAGTGGAAAAACCGCTTGATCAAAACTTTGGAGGATAAGCTAGCTACAACAGAGGCAACTGCCAGAGATCAAGCGAACACATGTATAGAGAAATCTAGAGCAACTAATCAAAAGGAAATCGAATGGCTCAAATCTGATCTCGAACAAACACAGCAGGTGGCCCAGACCAACCAATCACAGATAAGCCAACAAGAGGAATTGATAGGGAAATTATAGGGAAAATTAAATTTTGTTGAAAGGCAGGTGACAAATATCGTGATATTCCAATCCCAAGCCATATAAATTCAAAAAAGAGTGTCGGTATCTCAACAAGATTTACTTGCTAAAGTGGAGACCATTCAAAACCTCTGCCAAATCATTGATCAAGTACTGGAAGACATCTCATTGAGAGAAAGAGAAGTTGGGGAACCTCGAGTTGTTTTCCAAGACGTTGTTATAGCCACGAAGAAAAAGGAAATGGGCAGTAGTTCCAAGCTCTCCATCCTAGAGAAGGCCAGAGGTAACATCTTACTGAAGGCATGGGAACAAAATATATCACAGAGAAGAGAGCGAGCTAAAGAGGTAAGAAAATTTTGTGAAGAAACCCTCGGGGTGATAGATGAAAGTTTGTTGGGTCTTGATAGTGAAAGAAGCACCGGGACACTGGGCCAGGTGGATATAGCCAAGCACATGCTCAACATCAAGGAGAATGAGGGAAGAGAGCAGGCTGAAATAACACAGGTAACCCAGACAGATATAGTCCAAGTGGATAAGTGGCTAATAAATCCAAGTGTACTGTTATGTTCTATCACCACTAAAGACCGATAAGTAGGAGGAAGGTTTCCATAGTTAGTGAAGTATTGTTACACATTCGAGGCAAAACACCAAGCAAAACCTTTCAGGTTGATAACCCAGTTGGTGGAGAAGTGCGTCACTTACACACAGCAGGCGAAGGGGAAGTTTTCGGGTACCAAATAATGACATGTGTCTACCTGTTCAATTTTTAGAATCCAAAGTTTAAAGAAAGAAAGGTGCTCCATCCGCCCGAAAGAGGACAAAGACAAATAATTGAAATGAAGAAATCTCCTTTTTGTAACCGAAAAAACTCCTGGAACGATTGAGATTCTAGCATGTAGAAGTTCGTATAAATATGAAATTAAAAGAAAGAAAAAAGGATGGACCTTTTTGGTCAATTGTAATAGAGACTCTCTCCTTTTGAAAATTAATACACAGCAATCCGAAGAGTACTGATTCCGTCAAGACTGTGTTATGAGTTTGCTTCCTCTGTGATTTGATATTCAATTTCAGTTCACATATATATGTCTGATGAATGTTTCACTGCAATTTAGTAAAACCTCTACTGTGGTGATCAATTTTTAGTCATCTATATTGTTTACATATTTTCCTCTGTATCGGCTATTAGCAGGTACAAGACCTGTGAACTCTTTAGATCTTCATATTTTATGCTTCATCATATTTCTTCTCATATTTTTCTTCTTATGTTTACAGGGTGAGATTCTCCCTTGATAGGAGCCTCGCATTATAGACAACTTAATGTTTTTCTCACATTTCACACACCATTTATTTTAAATATAACTCAATTATGGGAAAAGGCATTTGGTTTTCACTTTATCTTCAATATCGGATTCAAAAGTTATCTTTTATATGATCAAATTGATAAAACATCAAAAACCTTGAACTCTCCTTTAATTTTCTTGTTCCTCTATGAATGTCCCCGTTGTAAGACAGCCTAATATTGAACCCGACTTGTCGGACCAAACCCATATCACTTTGAACCTTTTCTATACCATACTTAAAACAACCACCACCTGGGCAGAACTTGAATGTTCATGGGCCGCGATTGAACGAGATATAAGCATCCAGGAACAGTTTGAAGTGAGACAACGACAACCTGGAAATCAAGCTTAGCTTCTTTTCCCGAAGGTTGATTCTCCCCCTTTTTTATCCTTTACTCACTTTTGGGTGCCTAGACACTGTACTTTCTAAGCCTTAAGTATAGATTCTGGAACAACATCTTTCTAGCGTCATTGCCGAGGACGAAGTTTCGAAACCTTTTCCCTGGGAAGAAAGACATTTTTGCAAGTTTCACCCTTTGATAGTGAACAAAGAGTGAACACCTTATAAAGGATTTTATTATCTTTCACTTGGCGACTCCACGTTTAAATAAGCTAGCATCCGGTCAAAGGAACACCAGAAAAAACCTGGAGGGTAAACAGACCATGCCCGTTTCCGATCCCGAAAAAATATTGAAAGCTAGAGGTTCCCTTAAGCCTGCCACTGCAGTCTACCAACTTAAGTACCCACAACCCAACACCAAGAGTTCCTTTGAACCTTCAACTTCGCACAATCCCCTCCCTGAAACCATCAACCCAACTTTAACTCTCTCTGAGGTTAAAATTAAAATTCATCCGACAACCTATGGCATACATAAAGGTAAAAACCCCGCAGTGAATTTATCAGAGATCGATATCCCGCCAACTCTTCAGTTAGATTTCATGACCTCACCAAGTCTCGAAGAGTATACCATATACTCAGATTCCACACCCGCGGTTTCCCCTGATTACATCTCTTGCAAATCCGAGGAGCCAAGTCCTCACATCTCTTTTCACCCATCTTCTCTTTTCTCGTCTCTCAAAGAAGCTAGAAATTCGCTTTTAGTATTCCAAAACCCTCTATATAACACACTTTTTTCCTATCTGGTAGTACTGATGGCGGCCGCCGGAGGAGGAGGTGGAGGAGTGTTAGGAGGGGGAGGTGGAGTGGCTCCATGAGGAGGAGCGGGGGGCCAAGGGTCTCCCCCGCCTCCCAGATTTTTTGCTAAAGTAGATGCGATATATGTGCCTTTGGTCCTATCCATCCCTCTCCATGACCTTCCTGAAAATTACATAAAAAAATTACCTAAATTTACAAGGGAAGGGGACTTGACCACAACCGAACAAATAAACTTCTTTGATCAGTTCACTGATATCCTAGGTCTCAAGCATGAAGATGTATATTCGAGGTTATTTGTTCAGAATTTCGAAGGACATGTATGAACCTAGTTTCGAAGTCTACCCACGGGATCGATATTATCCTATGATGCCCTAGAAGACTCCTTTCTTAGACAGTGGGGCAAAAGGAAAGACCATTTGTATTATTTGACAAAGTTCGGCTCTTTAAAGAAAAAGACTTCGAAAACTATTATGGAATTCATTCAAAGATTTAACAAGTTATATAATAAGATCCCAGTCGAAGTTAAGCCATCCCAACCTGTAGCCAAGGTAACCTTTGCGGGAGCCTTCGAACATGATTTTTCACTTCTGTTGAGAGAAAGGATGGGGGATACCCTAACCCGAATGCAAGATGATGTCGTAGAAATCGAATCTAATATGATCGCTTCTAGCAAGTTAAAAACCAAGGTAGAAACGGGAAACTAAGAAAACAAACGTTTTAGGGAACAAGCGGGACCCTCAGGGTCCAATAGATCCACAAACGACAAAATGGATGATATGGCTAGGATAATTAAGGAGTTATCGAATAAGATTTATAGAATGGAGCTAGATCAATCCAAGGCCGGTCCTTTCATTAAAAGGGAATTTAGAAGAAACCCCAATCCTCAAAATCAACAAAGGCAGATTAAAAACGAAGACCAAAAAATTCAAACCCCTTTAAAATATGAAAAATTTATAGGAGGAAATGACCTGCAAGATTTTGAGGGTCTGGAAGAAGATGTGACAAATTTGGGTGACGACTGCACTCAACCTTATTTAACCTAAGAGGATTATGAGAAGTCCTTAAACACACAACAACTGTCAAATAAATATGATGACATAAACAACACTAATTTCGTTGTATGTCAAGAAACAACCAATTCTGTAATGGCTGAGCTCCAACCTAGGTATAACCTGAGGTCTAACAACAAACCTGCGTAGAATATTCAACCCAAGAAAATTCTCCCTAGAGGTGAAATATACGAGCCTGCCCCAAAAGAGATCGAGACAGCTAATAGAAAAATTAAAGGGGCAGACTCTCTAGATCCCAAAGTAAAAGAGGTTGAGACCCAAACAAAGGAAACCAAGACAACTGAAACACATACACTGGTAGATAAACTCATGGGTGATAAATCAGCACAAACAAATAACTTAGAAAAGAAGGAGTCTACGGTTTCAACCAAAGAAACAAACAAAGGTAGTGGAGGGTTCAGCCTCGAAAATGAGATAAATAAGATAAAAATAGTAATCCCTCTGGTGGAATTAGTGAAGAATCATGTATATCGAAAGCAGATGACCAAAGTGATAGGTTTTTCAGATCTAGAAAGTCACTTTGACGTGATAAACTTGGAAGATGATAAGCCCAATATCACTTTTGGTCCACATTTCGAGGGTGCTAGAGACACCGTCGCTCCATTCTATATCACCTTGAATGTTCATGATCGACTACTACATAACTGCATGATAGACTCTGGGGCCTCACATAATTTGATGCCCAAAACTATTATGGATAGACTAGGCCTCAATATCACCAGGCCTTATGGGGATCTCTACTCTTTTGATTCAAGAAGAGTTAAGTGCATGGGTATGATAAAATATTTAGTAGTCACTCTTGCACAGGTCCCAATGAAAAGTGTCCTAATGGATGTAGTTATTGCCGATATACCCATGAAGTATGGATTACTGCTATCTAGGTCGTGGGGAGCCAAAATTGGTGGGTATCTTCAACTAGACATGACCTACGCCATGATTGTTGTGTTTGGTGGAAAACTTACTCGGCTATACAGAGAAACGAGGCTAGCCTACACAGTGAGCGACCCTTAGAATCCTAACAATTACCCTATTTATATTGCCAATCAAGATCTAGGAAATTGTATTTTTTCTTTTGATGATGATGTAAATAGTTGTACAGAAGAGAATTACTTAGAAAATAATGAATTAGGAAAGACATACGAAAATATGCGTAGCACTGGGATTTGGAATTTTTTTTTTGACAGTGCCCTGTCATGTGAAGGAGCGGGTGCAGGAGTACTTTTTGTGGCACCTAAAAACGAATTTGTTATCCCTTTCTCTTACAGGCTTCAGTGGGATATAGACTACATCAATAAACTATGTGAGTATGAAGCCTTAGTCTTAGGGTTGGAAGCTGTCAGGAAGTTGAACATAAATAACCTGGAAGTTTATGGAGATGCAGATTTGATAGTGAAACAGATAAATCAGAATACCAGGCCAAACACCCAAGATTGAGATCTTACAAAAATTGTGCCTGGGATCTTATGGAAAAAAAAATTTCATCGGTAAAGGTTCATTTCATCCCATGGGTTGAAAACCAACAAGTCGATTCACTGGCCAAAGTGGCTTCAACTTCTGTACCCCCCACTGCTTTCAAATTAAAGTACCACATAGAGGTATGGCACAAACCATCCATACCAAACAACATACAACACTGGTAGGTTTTCGAGGATGACGAACAGATCAGAAAGTTCCTGGAAATGGTGGGTGATTTCTCCAAAACCCACATTGACCAGGAGGACCAAAATGATCATACCTGGATTATGCAAGAGGGAGAGGAGCCTCAGGAGTTCTGAGAAAAAATTTCTAACCATCACATGTTGGTTTTAAAGAAAAATCAGATTCTGAAGGGACTAATCCCCTTGGAGAGACTGTTCGATCAGAATGATATGCCCTTAAAATCCACTCTGCAACCCCAACCATAAGAGGTTGAAGATTGTGACGTAGGGACCAAAGAGGACCGTAGGATGGTAAAAATATCAAAGTACCTTCCTCCTGAGGTAAAAAGAAAGTATAAATACTTACTCGCGCGGTATAAATATGTTTTCGCTTCGTCATACGAAGATCTGAGAACCTACGACACCACTATGATCAAACAGAAGATATCCCTGAAGCCTGGTGTCAAACCCTTTAGACAAAAACTTAGAAAAATCAACCCTGTCTTATTGCCCATGGTCAAAAGGGAAGTTAAAAATCTCTTGGACGCAAAAACAATCGTACCACTGAGATACTCCGATTGGGTAGAAAACCTGGTCCCGATTAGAAAGAAGAGCGGGTATATTAGACTGTGTGTTGATTTTAGAAATCTAAATAAGTCCTCCATCAAAGACAACTACCCTCTACCCAAAATGGACCACGTATTAGAAAAGGTAGTTGGGGAAAATAGGATGTCAATGATCGACGAGTTCTCCGGGTACAATCAAATTTCCGTAAATGAACATGATAAAGAAAAAACAACCTTCACTACCCCTTGGGGTGCATTCATGTATGATAAGATGCATTTTGGTCTAATGAATGTAGGTGCCACCTTCCAACATGCTATGGATATCGCTTTCATCAGTGAAAGAGACAAGTTCATGGTTATCTATCACGATGATCTAACCATTTTTTCTAAATCTGAAGAAGATCATTTGATACATTTCAAGCAGACATTTGAAAAATGCCGCAGGTTTGGTTTGTCTTTAAACCCCAAAAATTCTCACTTTTCCATGCAAGAAGGTATACTCTGGGTCCATATTGTGTCTTGAGATGGAATTAAAATTGATCTTAGCAGGGTTGAAGCTACAGACACTATAAATATTCCTAGAAATGTAAAACAAATTTAGTCATTCTTAGTAAAAATAAAATTTTTGAGGAGATTTATCCCAAACTTTGTTGAAATTGTGAAATTGATCACAGATATGCTAAAGAAGAACAACGAAGTGAAATGTATAGTAGAAGCCAAAGCATCGTTTTCACGCATCAAGAAGGTTATAAGCAAGGCACCTGTACTGGCAAGCCCTAATTATCTAAAGGATTTTCTTATTTTCTCGTTCGCCTCAAAACATACGCTTGCTGCGGTACTCCTCCAGAAAAATGAAGAAGGTTTTGAGTAGCCGATAGCCTTTTTTAGAAAAAGCCTCAGAGATGTTGAACTCAGATAGGATATAATGGAAAACAAGCATATGCTATGGTGAAGGCATTAAAGGCTTTCATAACTTACATGTTGCATTCCAAGGTAATTGCGTATGTACCCACCAGCTCTGTAAAAGATATTTTGGTTCAATACGACAGTGATGGAAAAAGGGGACAATGGCTTGCTAAAATTCAAGAATTTGATATGGAGATAAAACCGATGAGACTAGTAAAGGGACAAGGTTTGGCTAAACTCTTAGTTGAATCAAATTTCAGAGCCCTAGGTATAAATGGCCTACAGGGATGTGAAGAGGGTGTGGACATGAATGAGATCGATGAGAAAACAAGTGAAATCAGAATCGAAGAGAAGTTTTCTTCATCTGATTGGTACAAAAACATAGTTCCCTACCTGTTGACCTTGAAATGCCCAAGTGATTTATCCCCATCCAAAGCTAGGACGCTAAAACTGCATGCGGTCAAGTACTGTATATCTAAAATTCAATTGTATTGGAAGGACCCACTTGGCTTCTTGTTGGTTTGTTTGGTTGAATCAGAAACAAAGAAGGTCATAAGCAGATTTCACGAAGGAGTGTGTGAGGGACATCAAGCTCGGAGGGATATAACTTATAAGATCCTAAGGGCAGGGTATTATCGGCCAAAACTTTTCTCAGACGTCAATTCCAAAGTCAAAACCTGCAACCCTTGCCAATTGCTCGCAGGCAAGCATAAACTCCCAGCACTACTGTTGGTTCCGGTCAAGACGGAAGCCCCTTTTCAACAATGGGGACTAGATTTTGTAGGTGAAATTAACCCCCATTCTAGAACTCAACTCAAATGGATCCTGATTGCCACAGATTACTTCACTAAATGGGTGGAGGCTATTCCAACAAGAAGGGCAATGGATTCGGTGGTAATAGATTTCCTAGAAGAGAACATTTTGTCTAGATTCAGCTTCCCCTGAAATATAGTCCCAGATCATGCCCAGGCTTTTAAATCTATGGCTATGATTAGTTTTTGACAAAACTACAATATCGTGCTCGGCCAGTCCACGACATATTACCCCCAAGGAAATGGACTAGCCGAGTCTTCAAACAAGAGTCTGATCAATGTAATTAGGAAAGTGTTGAACGAGAACAAAAAATCTTGGCATGTGCATTTGAAATATTCTTTATGGGAGAATCGTATAGGCACAAAAAAATCTATTGGCACTTGTCCTTTCCAAATGGTGTACAGAACCGACGTGGTATTACCCATAAATCTAGCGCTTCCCGTAATGAAAATTTGGAAAGATGAGAAAGAAGAACCAAATCATGTCACAAGAAGGATAAACCAGTTGATTGAAGTACAACAACACAGGGTCGAAGTGGACGAAAGGTTGTATAAATACCAAGACGACATGAAAATGTTATTCAACCGTAAGGCAAAAGATAGAGAGTTTCTCCCCGATGATTTGGTCTTGAAATGGGATGCTAGGAAGGAAGACTCAGTAAAACACGGTAAATTTAATCATAACTAGTGTGGACCATTCAAAGTCGCAGCTCCTGAAGGAAAAAATTTGTTTCTACTAGAAAACTTGGATGGTAAAATATTCAATGCCCCTGTCAACGAGCGTTATTTAAAACACTATATGCAATAATCGGTTCCCAAAAAAATTCCATTGTATATACCGGTTTGTGTTTTCTTTCTATTTCATAATTTTTGTTTGGTAAGTTTACTTTCACCGCTAATTAATTAGGTCAGTGATTTTTGTAGAAGTAGAGACACAAAATTTCAATTCATTCAGCTCTTCTAAAAGCCCTGATACTCTTTGTGTTTCAAGGATTCAGGCTTGTAACCCAAAGGAGTGAAAGGAGTAAACAGAAAGTCATATATCAGAAAATAAATTTGCCGAAAACAAGTGATGGAAAAGGTTTTCCGTTATTTTAAAATGGTAAAGAAAAGGTACGAATTCCTAAGAATTTTATTTTTTAAAACGAAGGTCTCGAAAGAATCGTAATGATCTCATAAATATAATGTTTTCGCTTGAATAGTGATTAAAAGAAGGACTCCTTACTCTGGGTCCTAAGAGTTTCACCTAGACAAAGATAGGAGGTAATTAAAATAAGCAGAGAAAGTAAAGCATCTCCGAAAAAGGGTCCCAAAAGTCGGTTTTAGTCTATAATCCCTGTGTTTCGAATCCCATATTTCTCTCTCTCACCCTTTTTCTATCCACAGAATTACCTTCTTAAAAAAAAATCATCGTTACGGGTTCCATACATAGAGAGAAGAGATTACGTTTTAGCTTTGGAAGTTGTAAAGAAGATTTCAGAAAGTAAGCCAGTATTCAAAAACACTTAGTCTCTTACTAAGGAAAGTTATGCATAGGTTGATCCCGACTCTTCTAGGTTTTTCAATAGTTTCGAAGGGTTGAGGCTTTCTCGAAAGAAGGCCCCTGGAAATAATCTTTCCCATTTCCCCTGCGGGCTAAGGTGTTTTGAAAGTTAAGGGAAGGTTGGTATCGAGTAATCAAAGCAAGTTGACAGACCTCCACTGCAAATATTACATAGATATCATCCCACATACAAACTGATTTCCCCCACTTCGTGTTCTAAAAAGTAAATTATAAGATAGATGGTGAAAGGAAATTCATATTTTATTGCCCCCATCTAGTCCAAAGAGATGATGAAAGGAAATTCATAAATGATTGCCCTCATCTCAACATTTAAATGCATAAATATATTTCGAAGTGGTGAAAGGAAATTCAGTAAAAAGGGCCAGATAACTTCAACGAGGTACTGAACAGGCTCGCTGGAAGTGAAGAAATATCTGAGATATTTGTAAGACTATCATACGTGAATCTTACTCTACTCTGGTAATCAAATTTCTCGAAACTCAATCTGCACCCCAAGTTCGGATAGGGCTCCCCAATTAAAAAACACGTAATTTACCTCGTTTGATGCAAGCCAAAAGACACAAGATCTGTTGGATTTCCTAGGACTGTTTTGATTGTCTTAAGGCAGACCTGAATTCAGTAACGAGAAAGAGAAAGTCATGAAAGGGGCTGCAACTTAGTTTGAAATGCATTTGAGTGTTGAAAATATTTTCATAAGTAAAAGACAAAATCTCGTCTTCCCTCTGTATCCCCTTTCCTTAAGCAAGTCTCGCATAATAAAAACCAATGAATCCATTTACCCAATACATGCACGTGGTCTATTGTTCTTCCCGTCTCGTAGGAAGATGGGATCCCTAGTTGGAGCCTATGTTGGAGCCACCTTTCTCAACTGGTTTAAATGTAATTCTTAAAATTAAAGGTTGGCCTTTAAGTTGTCTTTTACTTCGTGACCTTTACCCACTGAAAATATCAGTAGTCCTGATATGCGAAGTGGCGATGGTCGTTGTACTCCTAAACCATTTCCATTTAACCTTTAAATGAGATTTTTCACTTTTATATACCTCGGGATATCACGTTTCGGGAGTTACACGTCACATGGTTTCCAATCCCCAATGCACGAAGTCACGAAACAACCTTGAAATCTTACCCAAGTTAGCATTTACAATAAAGATCCTTAAAACTTAGTTAAGTGCTATCGGGATTTCACGTCTTGGCGATCGCTCTCCCCAAAAGTCTTACCATCATAACTCTGATAGGCGAAGTTGTGAGATAGTTTTACAAGTCACCCAGGTTAGTGTCAGGGGTAAGTCATTTTAAACCGTAGTTAAACAATGTCGAGGTTTTGTGACTCGACATTCACTCTTCCAATAAACTATACCTTCTTAGCCCCGAGTCGCGAAATCACGATATTAATTAAACACTAATTAATTAAACACTTAATACGGATCACGTTTTTTCTTAACTAGATTGTGTCATCACGATCTCAGGTTTTAGGAGCTCGAAGGATAGGAATTAAATCTTCCGATACGACGAACTCCGAAGAGGGTGATTAAAGTTTAAAGAAAACCTAATTAAAGAAGCTAAGCCAGATTAATCAGTGCATTAATACAAATATTAACACGCACCTTCTACGTGTTAAATTTAAATGTTTTTTGCGCTAATTTTTGTCACGACCCATCAAAATTTATGGCATTTATTTGAAATGAGGTGAAGTGATAGGTAACGATATTGTTTTTATTGCTAAATCTTTCTCAAAAAATGATTTCACCGTTCTGTTCATAAGGACGTCGGGGTTTTAAATGGTCGAGATATAGAGTTCGTTCTCTCATTGTTTCAAATTTCATTCCTGTCTTGCAAAAAGAATCTTTTCTCACCATGCTAATTTTTTTATGTATACACATTTTTACTACATGAGAGCTAAGTCAAAATCCTCTATCATGGCTCCACGAAAAGCGCCCAAGGTGATGGCTGAGAATTCAGAGCAAGGCTCAGATACTATTTTCGATACTTCACCCCGAAGTATTGATTCTATCAGAACCTGGTCATACGTCTCTGAGGTTCTTCATTCCGAATTGGTGAACTGTTTAGATGATTCCAGCGATAATGAGAAGGATGATTTGGCCACCAAATACAAAATCGTCGTTCAAGCAGAGATGCATAAGATAGCAGTTAGTCCACGACTCCTTCCCTATTATGATATGATCTAATGGGCACTAGATCATGTGGATATCCCGACCAAAACTATTATTAGCGAGTAGAAGGTGACCATTGGGACCTTTAGACCAGAACATTTGCAGGCGATGTACCAATTTTCACCCACACCAAACCTCTCACACAATGTCGATTTTCTGGAAGGTTTTTAGTGGAAAGAATGTGAGCAATATGATAGAAACTTGTCTGATCTAATCAAGGATTGGGTCTCGCACCCCACAAAGTTCAGGGTGGACGGTAACAGAGTTTATTCAATCTCTTCCTTGGAACCACAATTCAAATATATAACAATGATAACATGTAGGTTGTATGGGAAGGAAGACACCACACATTTGTTTTCTCCCATGGGTGCCTCTCATTCATACAGTCACTGAAGGATGTTCCTTCGACTGGGCCAAATTGTTGTTAGACAGTTTAACCAGTCGGATTAATGAATATCGGATGCAGAGGGTGAATGGAGTCCTCCTACATCATGGATGTTGTTTGTTTCATGACACCTTTCCCTTTAATGAGTTGGAGCTGGACTCCATCTGAGGTTGAGCCTATCCATGTATACCACTCAAAACTTTGGGAAAATAAGGCCACATAATTCATATACAAAATTTTCAATTACGTAATAGTACCAATGCATGTCTCCATCTTCAGCAACCCACCTCTCAGTATTTCATATAGCATCGCCACCAAATTGAGCAATGTAGTTGACTGGTACATAGAGGCATAATTTTCATACATTGAGGTTTTCGACACCTCTATTCCCCCCTATTCTCTACCATTATTCATACCAGATAGGCTGGTTTGTCACGAAATCGCTAGGCAAACTGTGATTGGTGGAATAAGAAAAGAGCTTAAAGGATTTTTGAAGAAGGTATGGTCACTCTTCCCCATTCAATTGAATACATATTCTTTATTAGCTTTCAGACACGCAAAAGCCAAGGCAACGACTTTGGAGGATATTAGATTGGTCCACATTGAGTTCAAGAAGCACGACCTACATAGGATCGTGAGTAATCACATGGCGAGTTGTGGTCTTAAAAGGTATGAACATGAGAATTCACCTCATGATGACATCTTCCAAGGGGAAAGATCCTATGTTGAGGCCCTAAGTTGGAATCAAACCCTGTTTCTCGAGGAGATGGTTGATTTCTTCAAATTTCAGGAACATCGACGAAGTTGCCTTCCCCCATTCTTACAGGGTAAGAACCCTCCGACTGCATATGTACAACAAATAGAAGCCAAGGGCTCCAAAGATTCAGGACCTTACCAAGAGGAACACCAGGAAAAGAAGAAGAAAATCGGGGGCCCGAAAGAGGAAGCCGAGATCCCCAACCCTCTAAGCAAGCCAGCCTCGGTTGTTACCCCGGGGAGATCATCCAAGAAGATCGGCAACCCCATCATTTTTGTTACTCCCCTATAGTCCACAAAGGGGATCCCAGATGCAGGATGGATTTTCGGCGAAGAACTAATGCCCATAACTGTGGAAGAGTTGCCTCCAAATGAATTTTTCTTCGATAAGAAAAGAAAGGCCATTGTGAAACAAGAACTTTATTGAGAAGCAGGCATGGTAGCCAAGAAATTTAAAATCCTTGTTGATGGGAGAGCCATGAAAAAAGAAGAATTTGCAACCCAAATAGAAGGGACGTTGGCAGATTTTTCTACAGCTAACCAATATTCTGTCGAGTCCCTAAAAGAATAGTTGAAGCAGAAAAACCGCTTGATCAAAACTTTGGAGGCTAAGTTGGCAACAACAGAGGTAATTGCCAGAGATTAGGCTAACAGAGGTATAGAGAAAGCTAGAGCAGTTGATAAAAAGGAAATCGAACGGCTCAAATCCGATCTCGAACAAACACAGCAGGTGGCCTAGACCATCCAATCAAAGATAAGCCAGCAAGAGGAATTGATAGGGAAATTACAAGCCAAATTAAATTTCGTCGAAAGCCAGGTGATAGATATCGGGATATTCCAATCCCAAGCCATAGAAATTCGAAAAAGAGTGTCAGCGGCTCAACAAGATTTACTTGCTAAAGTGGATACCATTCAAAACCTCTGCCAAATCATTGATCAAGTACTGGACGACATCTCATTGAGAGAAAGAGAAGCTAGGGAACCTCGGGTTGTTTTCCAAGAGGTTGTTATAGCCACGACGAAAAAGGAAATGGGCAGTAGTTCCAAGCTCTCCATCCCAGAGAAGGCTAGAGGTAACATCTTACTGAAGGCATGGGAACGAAATATATCAGAGAGAAGAGAGTGAGCTAAAAAGGTAAGAAAATTTTGTGAAGAAACCCTCGGGGTGATAGATGAAAGTTTGTTGGGTATTGATAGTGAAAGAAGAACCGAGAGACTGGGACAGGTGGATATAGCCAAGCACATGCTCAACATCAAGGAGAATGAGGGAAGAGAGCAATCTGAAATAACACAGGTAACCCAGATAGATATAGTCCAAGTGGATAAGTGGCTAATAAAGCCAAGTGTATTGTTATGGTCTATCACCACTGAAGACCGACAAGTAGGAGGAAGGTTGCCACAATTAGCGAAGGATTGTTACACCTTCGAGACAAACAACCGAGCAGAATCTTTCAGGTTGATAACCCAGTTGGTGGAGAAGTGTGTCACTTGCACACAACAGGCGAAGGGGAAGTTTTCAGGTACCAAATAATAACATGTGTCTGCATGTTCAATTTTTAGAACCCAAAGTTTAAAGAAATAAAGGTGCTCCATCCACCCGAAAGAGGACAAAGACAAAGAATTGAAATGAAGAAATCTCCTTTTTGTAACCGAAACAACTCTTGGAACGATTGAGATTCTAGCATGTAGAAGTTCGTATAAATATGAAATTAAAAGAACGAAAAAAGGTTGGACCTCTTTGGTCAATTGTAATAGAGACTCTCTCCTTTTGAAAATTAATACAAAGCAATCCGAAGAATCCTGATTCCATCAAGACTGTGTTATGAGTTTGTTTCCTCTATGATTTCATATTCAATTTCAGTTCACATATATATGTCTGATGAATTTTTCACTGCAATTTAGTAAAACCTCTACTGTGGTGATCAATTTTTAGTCGTCTATATCATTTACAGCTTTTCCTCTGTATTGGGTATTAGTAGGTACAAGACCAGTGAACTCTTTAGATCTTCATATTTTATGCTTCGTCAGATTTCTTCTCATCTTTTTCTTCTTCTGTTTATAGGGTGATATTCTCCCTTGATAAGAGCCTCGCATTATAGACAGCTTAATGTTTTTGTCACATTTCACACACCATTTATTTTAAAGATAACTCAGTTACGGGAAAAGGCCTTTTGGTTGCACTGTATCTTCAATATCGGATTGAAAAGTTCTCTTTTATATGATCAAATTTATACAACATCAAAAACATCGAACTCTCCTTTAATTTTCTTGTTCTTCTATGATTGTCCCCATTGCAAGAAAACCTAATATTGAACCCAGTTTGTCGGACCAAACCCATATCGCTTTGAACATTTTCGATACCATACTTAAAATAGCCACCACCCAAGCAGAACTTGAATGTTCATGGGCCACGATTGAATGGGATATAAGCATCCAGGAACAGTTGGAAGCGAGACAACGACAACCTAGAAATCATCCTTAGCTTCTTTTCCCAAAGGTTGATTCTCCTCCTTTTTTATCCTTTACTCACTTTTGGATGCCTAGACACTGTAATTTCTAAGCCTTAAGTATAGATTCTGGAACAACATGGGATAAACCTTCCTCCTCTTCAGGGGGTCAACCTCATATTTGGGCGGTGTTACTTTGCCTAGCTTCTCTTCCTCTCCTTCTACATTTATCTCTTCGTCATCACCCCCTTGGTCAGGTGATACTGAAGCAGTTTTTCCTGAGGCATTGCTTAAATCTTGGACCTATTCAGTCTTCTTTGTTCTACTGGGTTTGGGTGTATCATGTTCTTTGTGCATGGTCTCTGTGTTGTCAGGGTCAGACATCTCTACAAGTTTTTCCAAAATAAGGAGGTCTAGAGACCAGTCCTTAGTGATCTCCTCAAGGTATTCTTCCATGAGATTGTAGTATGACTGAAGTTTCTCCTTATGTCCATCGACTCGCGTTGTAAGGTATATGAAGTGTCGATTTGTGTAGAACTTCATCAGGGGTCGGATCCTCTGTAGGGTGTTCGAAGTCATGCGGGGTTCAACTTTGATGGCTCTCTTTAGCTGAAGGTAATATGTATTAAAAATAATGTTCGACTATCATTGTTTGTTCAGATCACTCGAGTACTAGAGGATTAGGAGCCAGCTAAAGTGAAACTTGTAGCCCTGATCGTGTGCTTTGTAACATTCTAGTTCCAACTGATTAACTAGGTACTTCGCCTAGTTCATTTGTTGACCTTCCACACACTTCCCTGCGAGGTCAACACGAATTCCTGTGACCTGTGTAGGTCTGTTATTCCTTACTAACTTTTCGACTATTATATAGTAGGCTAGGAACACTGCACCTTTTTGGATGGAGGCTACCTTGTAGCCTCTCATATGCTTTTCAACATCATCGTATGTATCCTTAATATTTTGTGCTAGTGCACGATCTGTGGATTCACCTAGATATAACTCCTGCAGGTTGGGTCCTTTCATACTTAATCCTTTGTTCCTATGGATCAACGTCGGATCGATTGTGATACAACAATATATCCATAAGTATCCTCCATGGTAACATGAAACAAATGACTTGACACAGGCTTTGACTTCCTAGTGCCTTCCAAAGTGTGGGATTTTCATTACGTTTAACAGGGTGGGCTTCATGAGGTTCATTGTCTATGGTTGGGGGATTATCTTTGAGTTATTCCCCTTCATCCTGGTTAGGTATTTATATGGGGTGAGCATACTATAGTTCTTGCGATCTCTGAGGTTGAAGTCACTGAGCTTCAACGTTGTGATCTTGTCATGTTGTGCCCGAACTATGCGTATCCCCTTCGGGAGGTATGTAGTAACCATTTAGTACTCGTCACACTATCACGACTCACAGTGATGACCAGAGGTGGGACGTAGTTAGGAAATATGGTCAGGATCAACTTCTCATTTTCTAGGTCATCTCTGTGTTTGGTTCTCTCTTCTGTTGATGGTCAGGATGGTTCGGCTCTGCGAGCAGTCGACAAAGAGGCTTGCACTCCTCTCATCGATGACACTTGTACACCCACAGACATCTCTCTTTCATACATGTCTCTCTCAGTCATGAGGTCGATGATTACTTCCTTCACAGAATATTTGAGTGCGTTAAGTTCTTCAGACATACACACTCGTGGTTGGATATCTCAGGTTCGAAGAGTAATTTCTCAATGCAATGAGATAGAAGGAAATAGCGTGATGATCATTGTCCAAAATAAACTATTATGAAGGCTTAGATAGTCATGATTGGAAAAAGTGTTCTCGTTGCATGGTGCGACGAGATAAATAGATAAATTGGCAACAGATCTCTTGCAATGGGTGAAAATCCTTCATTAACTCAGTTTTGTCCATTATGGCATGATCTGAACGGTCTAGTGGTGAAATTTCGGACCATAAATTTTCTTTCTACATGTTCGGGCCATTGGTCTAATGATTATACTATTCCCAACTGCTATATTTCTTCTCCATGGTGAAGTGTCATGTGATGTTGTTCTGATATTCCGACAAAGTTCCAATTTTGCAAATTTTCTTTCTGTGAAGTTCCCTCTGGAACCTTGTGTAACTTTTCTATGTTAGCTCTCTTCTTAATTAGTTTTCTAGCCTTCTTTCTAGTGAGCTTCATCCCAAAATTCTTTTTTCCATTCTTATTCTTATCTTCTTTTGGTAGAGTAACTTCATGTTGTTGAGATTCTTTCCTAGAAATCAGGGGTAATACTTCATCTATATCTGGAATAGGTACTTCAATCTTTTATAGGTCTTCCAGTGTTCTTTCCACTTCGACATCCAAGTCTTTGGTTTTAAATAGCATTGCTCGGTTCTCTTATTCTTCAATCAAGTGTGTTATCCTCCCAGTCATGAAATATTTCAACTCTTGCTTTTGTTCTAAGACTTCTTCGTCTTTTCCTCTTACCTGATCTCCTTCAATCCAAGGTTTTCCTAGTAACATAGAAAATGGAGCGTTGTTCAGAATAAATTTAACAACTTTAAATTCTTCCTCTGTCGAAGTTCCATGAGCACTCATAGATATTCGGGTAAGTCATCCACATAGGATTATTATCGTTCCTCTGAATAATACTATTCCTCCTAATGAAGGAATCATAATAGGCTCCCCTAAAAGTTTCCAAGTTATTTCTGTCATGATATTCACCTATATTTCCTCATCCAGAACACAATCAATGTCAAAGTATCCTATTCTTGTTTCAATGCACTCTTTTTCTTTGAATATCTTTGATAAGATGATATGTCGGTGGTCATTCAGGATTTTTGTCATCTGTAGAAATAATTTTTCTAATTCTTTTTGGGGTTCTTCCATGGTCTCAGTTGATTGACCTTTCTCGTGGTATTTTTCTCTCATATTCATCCTTTCAACCTTAGCAATCATTCTAGGGCAATCCAAAACTTCATGGTCCATAGATTTGCAATAGAGGAAACTATATCTTCTACCAGGGAATTCCTTAGCCAGATGTATCAATATTCTGCAACTGTAACAAAGGGTTAATCCCCTCTTTCTCTTAAATGATCCCCATCCTTTCCTATACTGCACACTAGGATCATGGTAGCTAACGTGGAAAGAAATATTTCTAGGATCCTGCATCCATTTGTTAGTCCAAACATTCTCTCTATTCATAGGTATAACATATATTTCACTATTATTATCAGATTTACTCATATCAAATATTCTTTCTTCTATCAATGCCCTAGTTTTCAAGATAGGACAAATCTTATCAAACATACCTAGATCCATACTTTAGAAACAAAAAATTTCTACTAATCTTATCTTCAACAAAGCACAAATCTTCCGGATCTAAAAATTTTCACTATTATTACCTCTATCAAATAACAAAGCGTTCAGATCTTACCTCTTTTCTTCAGATCAGACTTCTTTTCTTAGCACATAGCTTCACAGATCGAGTAGAATACTGCACACTAGAGCGACAGATCTACACACAGAGCTTTCACAATTTCAGGTCAGATATTCGCACAAATATTTTTTTTCCTCAGTTCCCAGCAATCACAGTTTAAGGTCTCGACAATAGAACTGTTTGTTGGCATAGGGGCAGACCCAGGGTTCAACGCTACAACAATGCACCAACAAAACCCTAAGTACCAGCCCTTTTCGGCAACACCTGCGAAGCAGATGAAGTCTCACCTGAGGTAGAGGCAGGGGTGGTTGCAGGACTCATATGTTTGCAACCTTAGTTGGGACACATATATGTAATTCTAACACTTAACAGAGCACTCAACAATTATCATTCATAAATATCCAGTCTTAGTTACAATGCAGTTAGACCCTTATTACAGAGTATCACAATATTCATTCAGATCTAAGATATTTAAGAACTAAGCATGTGTACATAAGTGATATCTATCATTCATCTATATTAAAGATAAGATATATCTATCTTAAAGTGCTTATAAAAGTGCTTAGGATCATTCATCTATCATTCATCTATATTAAAGTGCTTAGGATCATAAGATATATCTATCATTCATCTATATTAAAGCACTAGGAAAATAAACACATCAATACATCGCACAAATCATAGCAACAAAGCATGTACGTGGTTCACCCCCACCCTAGGGCTACGTCCACCAACTCTTCTCTCCTTTATTATCTATGTTCAAGCTTCTTACATGCACATAGCATCCAATTTCTACTCCGTAGAAGATAGGAGATATGTGCGCACTCCGCTAGTTCCTCCTTCTTCTAGCTAGGGTATAGCACAAAGCATTCACACGGTCTCTTACAGTTACTTGCACTAGCCTTGCAAGCCTCACACAGTATGCACAAAGCACTTACAATTATTGATCACATAAATCTGACTCTAACACTTAGCACACAAGACTACTAGGTCTCTTCTCTCTTTCTTCCATCACTTAGCTACTTATTTATACATTACAAAATAGGCCTACACATGGGTAAACCCATGGGCCGACATCCCATACCCATTACATAATCCCAAATCCCAAAAAGGGCCCTAAAAGGGGCCAAGATCCCATGATCTCTGCTTTGTCTTGTGCTCCACCTTCGACAGCCTGTCGAAGTCCCAAAATTAGGTCAAACATGACCAAGAATCCTCAAAACTTTGTCAAGAGCCAACACACAGTGATCAGAATGACATCTAGTATAACCCTGTTCTGTCATAAACCTATCAAACTTCAAATACCATTGCCTTGGAGCTTGATTTAGGCCATACAATCTCTTCTTCAACTTGCATACCAAATTATCCTTCCCTTTGACCTCATATCCCTGTGGTTGCTGCATATAAATCTCTTCCTCCAAATCCCCATGGAGAAAATTTGTTTTAACATCTAATTGTTCAAGATGAAAATCTTCTAAAGCCACAAGACTTAAAATAGTTCTAATTGAAGTCATTTTAACAACATGAGAGAATATTTTAACAAAATTTATACCTTTCTTTTATGCAAAACCCTTTACAACAAGTCTATCCTTGTACCGCTTTATTCCTCCATCTTATTCCTTCAACTTGTAAACCCATTTATTCTGCAATGCTCTTTTTCCTGTAGGCAACTAAACAAAGTCCCAAGTATGGTTATTTATGAAGGAATCCATTTCCTCTTTCATGCCTTTCTCCCACTTCTTTTTGGTGTCTACCTGCATTGCCTCTTCATAACATTCTGGTTCACTAGAATCAATCAACAATAAATAATAAAATAAAGGAGAGTATCGTTCAGGGGGTATACTTAACCTGGTAGATTTTATAACAACACTTACAGGTGTTTGAGTTACCTGCTACTCTTGTTGTTGTACATTTTTATTTTCTAGTTCCTTTGGAAAAAAAAAATCAGTGATCTCATCAAGCACTATGTATTCTTGTTTTTCTTTTTCCTATTTATTTCCCTTCAACTGATCTTTCTACATGAACTTCTAATTCAGTATGACATCTCTACTCCTAATGATTTTGTTATTTTCATAATCCCATAAGCGATAACCAAAATCATTAACACTGTATCCAATAAAGGTACACTTCTTGGATTTTTCCTCAAGCTGTGTTCTATTTTCTTTATCAATATGGACAAATTCTTCACAACCAAAAGTTTTCAAAAAATAGAAGTTTACCTTTTTTCCTTTCCATTCCTCCTCTGGAATTCTACCATCCAAAGAGCTTGAAGGTCCTCTATTTATTAAGTAAACAACAGTATCTACAACATTTTCCTAGAACTATAAAGGCAAACCAACATGCAATCTGATACTCCTTGCACGCTCCATGATTGTCCTATTCATCCTTTCTGACACACGATTTTCTTCTGGTGTTCTTGGAACTGTCTTCTCTCTACGAATCCCATTGTGTGAACAGTAATCATGAAACTCCTTTCTGCAATATTTACCTCCATTATCTGATCTGAGACACTTCAAACTTTTTCCTGTCTCATTCTCAACCAAATATTTCCATTTCTTAAAAGTATCAAAACCATCAATTTTTTGTCGAATGCAATAAACCCAAGTTTTTCTAGTTGCATGATCAATAAAAGTAACATAATAACAATATCCACCCAGAGATGATAATTGATTTGGTCCACATACATATGTATGCACAAGCTCTAACCTTTCATTCTTCTTTTCTTTTCCAACTCTAAGAAATCTGACTCTCTTTTGTTTTCCATAAACACAATGCTCACAGAAGTCCAAATAAATTTGTTTAAGATATGGAAACAAATTTATTTTGTGAAGTATCTGCATTCCCTTCTCACTCATGTGTCCCGACCTATGATTCCATAGTTTTGTATCCACTCCTATAGAAGCTAAAGAGATAGAAGAGTCAGTATTACCAGTACATAAATACAATGTACCTACCTTCTCTCCTTTTTCTATCACCAATGATCCTTTCATGACCTTCCACATCTTATGCATAAATATGGATATACAACCTTTACTTGCCAACTACCCTGTTGAAATTATATTTTTTCTTAAATATGGAACATGTCTTACCTCTTTCAACAACCATTGGTTTCCACTGTGTTGATTTATTTTTACCTTTCCCATTCCAACAATTTT